>JARVGS010000761.1:21721843-21742150 GCA_031762315.1 Hypsolebias antenori | reverse complement strand
TTTTTTTTTTTTTTTTTACAGTATACCAGCAGTAATGTGCACAAGTGGAAAAAAAAAAAGAGCTTTTTAAAATACTGTTATTGTCAAACCCCAATAAAAAATACCAGCACAATTATATTAATTTAAACCTGCATCTTTTTTTTTTATTTTTTAGTTTGAACATTTTTGCGCCTCATATCACATTTTAGTCATGCTTTACCATAATATGTTCATCATTTTTGCATGACTCAGCCTATATTACCTTTACTTCTGCTCGCTTTCTGCCAAATTATATTTTATTTATTTATTTTACAAGTCATTTAACACATTTATGCCACCATTCTTTTATTCTTTTACACTTTAAATCCAGTTAAAAAATAGCAACAATGCAGTAACTAAAACTTTTTTGTTTGTTGCTTTCATTACAATGTCTCAGTATGAACATCTGAATAAAAAACAAGAATAAAGACTATAAAAATGAAATAAGGTAACAACTTGTGGTCCAAACTGCTCTTTTTATGGCATGGACACACATTTGCTGATGCTTGCCCTCATTTGACTTACACCCAAGTTTAAAAGTTTATACAGTACTGCATAAACCTAAGTTTAAAAGTTTATACTGCATAAACCTAAAAAACAATGCAAGCATTTTTCACACACCATAATCTTCACAAGTTTAAGCCTTAAGCATTCACAGAAGTTTCAGACATTATTTTAAAATATGTTGCGAATCATCTACAGTAACAGCCCAATCCAGGTTAGATTACAGATTATGCAACAACCGTTTACGAAAAACAACAGACAGAGAGGCACTTGAGTTATATACACATTTATTTTTCTGCATAATGCTAATAGATGTAATGGGGAACAATGCTCTACAGTAATGTTGACATACGTGTACCGTAACGAATTCTTCGTGGTCACATAATTGCTCGGACTACAACATGCATACAGAGATGTTGCGTTGTATAGAAACAGTCTGTAGCTCAGATTAATGTCAGATGATAAAGTCATCTCAAAGCTGAACAGAGAAAATAAAAAAAATTTGAAAGAGGCAGAATATACAGATACATAAGAACAAACAAAGTTGCTTTATGCCGTTTTTGGGAGAAAGGTTTGGTAAGCACAGATGAGTGACACGGACAATGTACATTCTCTCAGAGAAAATAAAGACACAATATTTCCACTCTGTATCGCATCACCGATGAATAGTGAGACAGTAAGACAGAGCACGGTCCTTTTCGCTGTCAGCTGGCACACAAATTTCATCCTACCGGGAAATAGCTGATCAATCCAACTCCCCATTCTCTCCCCTTTCTGTCAAAAATGAAGGATCATTCAAGGCTACGGACGTATGATCACCAAAAAACGAGGGGTGAAGGAAAACTGGGGGCAGAATTAAACAGCTTTTACACGAAGGTTATCATGAAAACGCTTTTCTTAAGATTAAAAAAGGAAACGCCTACTGCTGACTCCAGTTTTTTAATTGGAGAGTACCAAAAAGATATACATATCGGCCATTTCACAAAGACAGCTCTTTGAGTTCTTATGTGAATTTGTCAATACTGAGACAGCTTATGCTACTTTGGACATACAGTGTGTACTTACAAAAAGAAAATATGCATTAGAGTGATGCAAAGTGACAATTTTCCTGTTATTAGCTTTTTTTTTTTTGCTGTTCTGAGGGTTAGAGCCTCTAAAGCTGTGGGGATCTGAGTGGTCGGCACTGTAATCAGACGGATCAGCTGAAGGGCACTCAAGACCTCGTCCGGACTCTGGTCACTCTCCCTGCTTAATGGGCCTCTCCCTTTTGTTTGCACTCCTCCATACAGCAATGAAGACTGATGGGGATGAATACTGAATGTAGAACACACATCTACCCAGAAGAAGGGTTAAATATTGTGGCTCCTTTAGTTGCAGGAGCCAAGACATCAACGTGAATTTGAGAACAGCTTTTAAAAAGTACAGAAACAGCAAGTTGACATTAGTTGTAAAAGAAAAATAAAATGAAACAAACTATCCCATGAGAACATCAGAGATTTATAGAAAACCTGAGAACTCAATACTTTACTTGTATCATTTACATAAAGACCTGATTTCTCCTATAAAATTAGAATTTTCTGTACAGTGCTATATGAACAAAGCAAAAATGACTCGCTGCCTTCTCATAATTAGCAGTGTTATGAAAAGGTGGGCATCATTTCAACCACCGGATGGCAGGAAATTGTGGTCGTGCTCCATTTTGGTTTAGAAAAAATAGAACCATTCTCAGTGGTAAGTCACAAAAAACACAAAATGCTTTGCTTGTGGCCGTTGGAGTTAGGTTTTATCGTCCACAGACGTGCGTTTGGATTTTCATGGAAATCAAACAGCTATATAAAAGGCCCTGGTGGTCAATTTGGATCACTTTTTCCTACAAATACCCAAATTTGAGATCCACTGATGCCTGGCATTAAGGTGCTTCGACAGCATTTTAACAGCCATATATAACAGAAAAAGTAAAATTCAAATTGTCATTTGCATTGTTTGTGAGCTTCCAGTAGCTGTAACATTGTTTTTCATCATATTAAAGATATAACATTTTAACAAAATACAAGTCATTTCTGCCTGTACATTTATAAATTCCCATTGAAATAAAATAAAGTGCCACAATTCTTGGCCTGCATAGATTGCAGTATGCGGTATTGCACATTCCACACCTTTCTGTGAAAAAACAATTAACAAACACAGATAAAGACAGGTTGATAATAATAATAATAATAATAATAATAATAATAATAATAATAATAATAATAATAATAATAATGATAAAACAATAAGTAACTCATCCATGTTCTTCTTGTCATCGCAATTCAGGTTTGTGTCGCTTTCGCAACTTCCAAGCACGCTCAGACAAGAGATAACCGACGACTCTTCCAGAAAACGATAAAATAAAATGGAATCAAAGGCATCATACAAACAAATATTCTCAGTCAGTGTAAAACAAAAAGCAAGAAGAAGACAAGAGAAACAAAATAAAATAAATTCCTTTGGGTTTAAGTTTGACTGAAAACAGCGATAAATACACGATAAAAGACACCACGATTGTATAGCGTGAGAAAACAAAAGTAAAAAGATGTCATAGAATCGTCTGAAGGATTGGGTGAAGCTGCAGTAATGCGGAGACATTAGGGCGCAGAGGATAAGACAAAGAGCTCAGTGCAGGTAAACAAACTGTAAGCAACAAACAAAACTACGCTTATAACACGTTATAGTCATATATAGTAGGATGCAGCTGAGATAGATGAAAGCTTGTAAGTGTGCTTCGTTTGGTCCATTGATATTAGACATAATACTGTAATTTTGCATGATTTTATTCCATTTTTAATTGCCAGAATACATACCAATAGGTAAAGTGAATAGCTTCATTATTGACCAGAAATATTGTGCTGAATTATCATCTTATGGATTCCCATTTAAAGCGATGGTTCGGATCTTTTGGGGGGGGTTCTTCGAAAATGTACAAAACCCAAAATAAATTGCTGTCATCTTATTTAAATCTTTACATGGTCGTGGGTTTTGCTCTACGCGGTGATCGCGGTAGCTACAGCAGAAGATAGCTGTAGCACTTCTGGTGCAGCCTGGGGCACTTTGTGCAGAAATGTCCCGACATTTCTGCCTGAATAACCACGTTATTCAACGTTAATAGCGATATAAAGATTTACTGAATAGCTATTGTCTGAAATGCTTTAAGTAGTTCAAGACTAAAGTAATTGGCCTTGTTTGGACTCACCGGCTCATCAGTTTGATCAGAAATAAACTGATTTTCTAAACTGCAATCATTCAAAAAGCTATCTACAAATAAGATATTTATTCATGTTCATAACCTTTCCTGTGAGCCCCACTTTTAAATATAAGAAGTTAGTTTTCCTATAGCTAATTTAAGCCTACTAATTTATATTTAATTCTGAAAAGTACCTCTAGATATGAACGCTTTATGTCAGAGAGCATTTGGATGGGCTCAGATAGGGGTCTAAAACAGGGTCCTAACTTCTGAAGCTGTGTAATAAATATTTTAGTTATATATCTAATAGTGCCTTGTTTTTACTGGATATGTACATTTTTTGGCAACTGCAGGTGTGTGTGCTTTAGAGTAGATTTATTATTATTATTATTATTATTATTTATTGTTTATTTCAGTGAGTGAATATCAGATGCTCAAATCCAACGCTCAAAAGCTGCTATGAAAACTCAAAACAATAATGTCAGTGTTACATGTTCATACATCATTGTACAAGAAACAAAAGAAACATTTCAGAGTTGTCATGGGAACACTTTGCATTTCCACATAAGGTATAATGATATGTTGTTTTGTTTTATAAATCGCTACGATGCAACACCCAGTTTGAGGGCTGTTGATTCAAGCCCTCGCCTTTCCTTTTTCACATTACGGATGTGAGGACCTTCAGTCTTCTTTGCCATTCTGTGCATTGTCATTGCCTTACATGTCCTATTGTATTTACAGTGGAGCGCTTTCAGTAAACTCAGCACCATAAAATATCTGTCTTTTTTTTAAAAGCATGCTTTTTACAGAGAAGTCCTTTAGTGCATTTTCTCCTCCTCCAAGAAAAGGACTCTTCTATACATTGGGATGACTTGTGTCTGCATCAGTCGATGGATTCTTCGTTTTTCCAGAGCCTCCTCTTCCACCTTGAGCCCACTGTTTGCTCTAAACTCTGCACAAAGCACTGCAGTTTCTTTCTCAGCAAAACACAACACAAGTAAATAGACTTGTCATGCCATGCAAGAAAATCTTTCACAACAAACGGCGTCTTTGAACTTGCTCCCACATGCCGGATTGCGGTTGTCGCAGGTGTACTGTCCCTCAGAGCTTCCTGTTACATTCACATGCTGGTTTCACAGGTTGGAGAGAGGCTGCCATTCCCGGGTATCAGGTGGATATCGGATGTGAATATGTGATTCTCTACTTTGTGTTCGCTAGAGTTGCTGTCAGCCTTTTCCTCTTCTGCTCCAACTGCATTTTGAGTGCAATTTTGTGATGCGGCTTTGGGGGACAAGGGTGCAACTGCGGCACCTGCCTCTTCCATCAGATGCTTCTCTGTGTGGTTCTCCGTAGACCGATCTTCATCACCAGGTGGGGTGTCGATCAACAGCCTCTTAGGAGAGAGGGTGCATGTGCCATCATCGTCTATGACTGGTAGAAGCTCCTGCGAATCAGCAATGAGTGGCGACGTCTCCCCTGTGGGGTACTCGACTTCTAAGATGCCGGAGCTGATATCACCAGGGGAGGTAGTGCTTGGTGGAGTGAGAGGACCTTCATTGGAAGGTTTTTGTAAGTCAACATTTAACCCTTTTTCTTTTAGAGCATCTGTTGGATAGCTCTGGTTGTTCTCCTTTGCATGGTTACAGCTCCCCCCTTCATCCAAATGATACTCTGATCTGTCAACTGGGTTGACAGATTCGTAGAAGTCATCTTTCAGTAAGTTTATGGTGAAACTCGGGTCATCGTTCGTTCTCAGTTGGCCAAGATCCAGAAAGGGTGGGGCTCTGGGATGTCTGATCTCACGTAACCTGGCATCATCTTGGCATAGACTGGAGCTCTGTCCTGTGCAGTCTGCTGAACAGCTGGCAAAGTTATCTTCTGAACAAGACTGGACTTCTTTCATCTCCAGCTGCACCTCCTCTCTTAATGTAGATTCAGAGCTGTGAGATTTCTTTGGTGAGATGGGAGCGGTCACGGTTGTGCTGAGGGTGCTCATGGAGCTTGTAGTGTTGAGATTGGAGAAGGACTGGGACTTGGTCATCTGGTTGTACATTTCCTCCAGCTTCTGAACATTAAGGTGCTGCGGTGTCCTGCTCACCCGCCGTGGACTTCCGGTGGTGGTGATGATTACGCGATGGGGAGAGCTTTGCTGTAGGAACTCTGCGTTTCGTTTGTCTGGGGATCTGAGGCTGCTTTCGGAGGTAGCATGCCTGGTTGAGCTGCCCCATCGGCTCGGTGACAAGTGGTTGTCAAGGGATGTTTTGTCCTCTCCTTTTTCAACCACCACATCCATCAGCTCCATGCTACGAGCAAAGGCATCTTTAAGGTTCATTGACACAATGCTGCCATTCCTCTTGGCTCTCTCCAGTGCCTCTCTCCTCTTGATGGCTTTCTCCTGCCTCTTCTGCTCTTTATAGAACTCTGAGAAGTTATTTACAATGATGGGGATTGGCAGGGCAATCACCAACACGCCTGCTATACAGCAGAGCCCACCCACAATCTTTCCAAGCAAAGTCTGTGGGTAAATGTCTCCATACCCCACTGTAGTCATTGTAATGGTTGCCCACCAGAACGAGGCAGGGATACTGGTGAATTTGGTGGCGTCTTCATCTTTCTCAGCAAAGAAGACCAAGCTGGAAAATATCATGATGCCCATGGCAAGAAACAATATAAGCAGCCCCAGTTCATTGTAGCTCCTTCTCAAAGTAAATCCTAGAGACTGGAGCCCTGTGGAATGCCTGGCCAGCTTCAGGATTCTCAATATTCTCATGATTCTGAATATCTGCACCACACGGCGCACATTTTGGAACTTCAGCACACTCTTGTTGGACTCCGTTAGGAATATGGTGACATAGTATGGCAGGATGGCCAGTAAGTCAATGACATTCAGTGGACCTTTGAAGAACTTCCACTTGTTAGGAGATGACAGGAAGCGGAGGAGGTACTCCATGGTGAACCATGCAATACACACAGCTTCCACGTGGGCCAGCTGGGGGTTGTCATTGGCGTGGCCCAACTCGTCTGGAACCTGAAGCTCTGGTAAAGTGTTGAGCGACAAGGCGATGGTGGAGAGGACGATGAACAGGATTGATATGATGGCTAGAATCTGAAAAGGGAGCAGAAAATAAACAATCTTAGTTCAACAGTACAAAATTAATCTCATAACTTTCTCATAATGAACATTTTCTCGCTGAGTTGCGCTTGGCAGATCACAAATACGCACAAAGGGAATTTAAGGACAGAAGAAAATGCATGCATAAAATTTAAAAGGTGTTAAAAGTGAATGATGTGAATCTAATGAAGCTTCTTTTCTTTTCTTGAAAGCTGCTGTGAGTGTGTTCCTGCATAAAGATGAGAAGCCTATATGCAGATAAGGATTACTGCAAGGGTAAAATCCACATATACAAAAGGACACTGTAGGGTAGCAAGATCACATCAAAATATGTTCCCTCATGAATCAAGCAAAATTACTAGGACAATGGCTAAACACAAGTACCGGTCATTTTGTTAAAATAAGTTGTAATAGAAAGCAGCATTCCTTGAAGAAATACTGACTGCCTTTCATGCCAAAGGTTAAAGATCATGTGACCTGATAGTTCTGAGAACATGTTAGGGATGACTCTCGGCTACCACCACACCAAATTTGAGGTCCAAATCTGTAAAAAAAATAGACTATTACCGTATTTTTCGGCATTCCCTGCGACTTATATGCCAAAGCGACGTACTTATGGATTTCTCCCCATTATTTATAAACCAATTTTTGGCTGAGATATGACCGTTTTCATTCATTCTGACTGAAAATATTGAACACTACCATTTTTAGCTGCTAGATGGCACTGGAGTAGTATGACATGCTATTAGTGTCAAGTAAAAGGTAAAAATGGCTCTCCATGACACAATCGGCTTGTCATAGTCGTCCACCTTTGTCCATCTTGCCTGGAGCAACCGTCAAATCAGCTTCATTTTGCTGCGCCGCCCCAGGAAATGCAGCTAATTTGATCGTTGAAGTGCATTTATTAAGTAACAGTTCAACTGAGACACACTATTGCTATAATGTCGAACAAACAAATGATTGTTTTAAGTGCTTATCTTGTTAAATTTTGAAGAAATGCACAGAGAGTTCTCCCTCTGTGCACTACTACTTTCATGTATCAGCTTTTGAAATGCAGCTGATTTGACCATTAAAGTGCATTTATTAAGGAAAAGTCAGACTGAGACACACCTTCACTATAATTTCAAGCAAACAAATAATTGTTTTTAAGTGTTAATCTTGTTAAATTCTTGTTAAAGTTCTCCAGTTCATGTCCCCACGGCCGCCATTTGGCAGCCTTGTCAGAGATGACGCGTAACAAATGTGACGTGTCAGCGGTGACGAATAATAAATGCGACCTATACAGCAAAACAATGAATTTATGGATTTTTCCACTTTATTAGACACATTTGGACTGATGCGGCTTATAAGGTGGTGCACTATGTACGGCGGAAAATATGGTATACACATTTTTCGTCTTCGCTGATGTTGACAGATTGACTAAGAGTTAATGAGTTGTAGTTGTATATCCAATGATTATTTTCTGAGTGTTTCATTAAAATCCATCCAGTGATAAGTGGGATATTGCACGATCACCCTCCTTTCATGGAAACAGCAGCAAGTATTTTTAAATAACTAAACTGTTCACACCAATTCCAAGTACAAAAAGTGACATCAGTCAAAAAGTCCTTATGGCTCATATTTTTTCCTGTTTTCATTAAGAGAAAAAAAAAACATAATTGCACACGTTTTGCATGAAAACTATTGTTTGTGCTTGTGAAACCCAAACACAGTTTAGTGCACTCTGTTCTGTAAAGGGTTAGATAAGAACATCTGGCATAATCCCATGAGGTCGGCTCTGCACGGGATTCAGCTGCAGCTCTTTATCTTGACCAGGATTTATTGACTGCAATTGATTAAAGCTGGCCTAAGATGTCCTGATTGAGCTTAGATATTTAAAAATGTGTTAGTGTGAGCAATCAGACGCAGCACATGTCTGAGTGGCACATGATATGTGACAAGCTAAATATTCCAGTCAAACTCCTCTAAGAAGACTGAGTATGAACTTTCTTTGTCCTCTAAGAAGATTTTGTCATTTTCCCCACAACTTAATTCTAACAAACTCGACGTCAGAGCAGTTGAATAAAATGTGTCCTCAGCCAGGACAATACAGCAGCACAATTTTATCCAAAATCCAGCACGTGGGGAAATTTACATTATGTTGTACAAAGTCCTATGTGACCTGAGCAATAATAATAATAATAATATTAAAAAAACCTATTAAAATCTAAAGAAGATAGATTGAAGAACCCCAGTCAAGACAGGCAAACAAGGCAGCACTAATCAAACCCACATCAGAACACACAGATCGTTTTAAATAAATCTATCCTCTTAAGACTGAAAACACTTACCATACCTTTTAGGAGTCATTAATTTAACTATTATGTATAAATTAATTTTAGGAAATCAATTCCAATGTTTTGGGATTAGCCCTTTCCGTAGTCAGTGATGCTTTCACAGAGGTGTAGAGAAAAACAAAGTGATGGCTCAGCACAGGAAGTGTTATCACTAAATGAATGCTGGTACTGATTAGCTTAAAGCTATTAGCAGCTAAGTGAGTCGACATGGGCAGGACTGGGACTCGGCTGAGAAACTGTGGGGTCGTAGTAAAGACGCAGATCACATCCGTGCTTCTGAATGTTTTGGCAAGCTTCTTATAGTAGCTCATGTTCTTCTGCCAAGTGACTCAAGCAGGCGACCTCTGCAAGGTAGAAGGAAAAAAAAGATGCGAGGATGATTCGGCTTGTGGTAAAGGTTGCAGCGCCGATTTCTCAAATGTTTTGTTGCGTATCTGCTTTGCTGGAATATGAATTCCTCTGAGGCTGAGCGGTGTTTATTCTTGCACTGCTTACGTGCGACGATGATGCTTTTGCATGCATAAGTGTGTGCACTGGCTGAATTTTAATTAAGCTCACAGCAAATCATTGGCTAGGCACATACAACAGATTAATATTTGGGGTCAACCCAATTCAAGATGGCTGCCCCAGCTCACTGACCTTTAAAACCAAAGAACGCAGAAACGCATCATTTAAATATGGTTCTGCACTTTCACAAACAGCTACTCTGGTTGTAGATGCTGAGATGACTCGTGTTAACCCGTGCTGTAACTGAGTGGGAGTAGTTAAGAGGCTCAGTTACCAAGTGTCCTTTCCCCCTGATTTGCATGTGCTGATGCATTAAGAATAGCATCAAATGCCGTGCACATTGGATTAAAAAAAGATGGAAATGAGGCCAGTAAAGCCAGTTGACCCGAGGTTGACGAAGGCTATCGGAGACAAGAAATGGAGTAAGATATTTGATACTTGACAGAACCTTATAATCTGTGGTGGTTTCCTCTTGCCAGGAGTTCAAAGAGTAAAATAACTCAGATTAAAGATTACATTATTTTAATACAGGACTCAATGCAGTGCCAAAACCATACTTTTCTTTTAGTCTCCTTTAGATTTTTTTTTCTCATGGGGATGAAATGATAGTCAGGTCATGGACAGGCCAGTCAATGACAGCTGACTGGCTTAAACAAAATGGAAATGTCCTCAGATGATCATGTGGGACATGCTTTAATTGTCCGTGGCCGTTGTGGTCGCTGCACTGTCTCTCCGTCAGCGGCTCCACCGGAACCGTCTGCTTTGCATGACCGCGCTGAAGATTCGCATCAATCCGACATGAAACATGAAAGACATGACATGAAACACGGACATAAAAGACAGATGGGACAAAGAGAGACAATTTTACCATGTCACGTGGCTTTTACGCAATTCTCTGATGACTTCCTTTAATACTGTGCCCTTCACTATTAAGCACAATCATGAAAAGACAGATCTCTCAAATGGATAAGTGGTGGCTCAAATCCCTCAAGGCACGGCTTTAAAAAAGTACCGGTTTGGGGAAATTATTATTTATTTACATATTTATTGACTTTTCGTCTGCAACTGTATTCAGCTCCACATTATAGCAGATAAATTACAATGTCTACACGGCCTCGACTCAACTGGGTGTCCTTCTATCGTTTACTGGTTCTTTCGTCCCTTTTATTCATTTTATACACAAACGATTGTCGCAGCCAGTTCCCACAGCGTCACATCTTAAAGTTAGCTGACGACTGTCATCCTGTCCTTTCTCAGCAGGGATGACCCAGACCCTGGACCTGTGGTCGGGGGACTTCACTGAATGGTGCGAGTCTTCCTTTTTCAAAGCTAAATGTTTCTAAGACAAAGGAGATTGTATATGGTTTTAAAAAAGACTCTCTTGAGATGGTGCAACAATATAAAGATCTGGGAACTGTTCCGACCTTTGACCTCCTTGTGAACCCACTTTGTAAAAAGGCCCACCAGAGAATGTATTTTTATCGAAAACTCTGCGGTTTTAATGTTGATTTGACTTTTATGAGAACGTTTTGTTCATGTTGTCTTGAGTCTCAACGTTCACCTTCATCTGTTTGTTTGGATTGTCAACATGCAAAAACAGGAGCAAACTCTCGGGGATTGTCAGGATGTGCAACAACTACTGTTGACATAGCCTTGCGGAACCTCACTGACCTACACAAGACGAGGTGAGTGAACAAGGCCAGGCTGATTCTGGCAGATCCTGATCGTCCATTCCATGGTGAGTTCAGGTTGCTTCCATCTGGACGCAGGTATCTACTGCCCAGATGTAGAACAGACTGAAAGACTCATTAAACCCTGGAAGGATCAGACTTCTCAATGCACATTGATGACTTCCCTATTGGTATTTTAATGTCTTAATGTCTAGTATGGATGTTTTTATATCTCTATACTGTGAAACTAATTGCCCCTCGGGGATGATAAAGATACTTGAACTTGAAATAACTTGCGTGCCTGAAAGAAGTGTATCTACTCTGGGAAACCATCACCCACACATACTCACCTTTGCTACATCACAGAATATCTTTAAAAGAACCATCAGAAAAGGATTAAGGGCAGTGTAATCTGAAAGAGTAGAACCACCGTGTTAAGAGCATTCTTGAGTGTCGCTCCTCGGCCACCTGTTCTCTCAACCTTTGCTCTTGCAATGGCAAGAATAGCCTCTCCTTCTTTTTAAGGGTCGACAGGAGCATTAACTCCTCTTTAAGTGTCCTGTCATCGGTACAACCCTGTGGTCACATTCACACCTTGCTTCTTGCCTCATCTCCACTGCCTCCTTGGAAATTGTGTGGAAGAGAAACAACCTGCATCATGTCAGTGACCCAACTTTCAAATCTGGAAAAGCTATTGATTGTGCACACCTCACACACTGTAGGGACCCAGCGACTATTGATACTGTATCCTTACTCAGAGCTTTTATGGACCACGATCCACCGCTGAGGTCCCTACTGCCGCCCTTGCAGCACTTGTGTCATCAATTTGTGCTGGACAAACTGAACCATACCTCAGGTATGATAATTTTTTGCTGTGGAATCAATTCTGACGATTATGGTTATGCTAATGGGGATTGATTCCAGGACTTGTGTGGTATTTCATTTTCCCGGACTGTGTCTCCTCCAGTGTGACGACCCCATAATGTGCACGGCTGCACAAAGTGAAAGCTTTCTGCATACAATAAAGCAAAGCTGTTAGGTTAATATCTTAATGTACTAGGCTTATGTGGACTAAATATAGCTATTCTTTCATGATTCTTGGCTCCTGTTAGAAAAAGGTTTAAGACAGAGAGGTTTTCGATTAAAATTATGAATTGTTTCTCTAGCAAAGGTGCAGCAAATGTTGTTAATGTATTTAAAACATAATTTAATGACAGCAAAGCTAGTTTATTTTTCTTTCATCATATTGTCTTTTCAGGCCTGTACCTATTCATGCGGAGAAACCACGAGCCAGATGTGGAAATGACCAAAAATGCTGGAAAAGCAGCACCCCCTAAAATAAATTACCATAAATGTATGTAGTGTAAAACTGAGCTGCCTACATTAAATTACAGTAAACTGTAGCAAAGCTGCTCAGCGTAAAGAAAAAAAAAAGGAGTTGCATCAAATAAAATAAATGACTGTAAACTGAAGAAAAGTTGAGCCACCTAAAAAGAATCACCTTAAAAGCTGAAGAAGTCGTGCCACCAAAAATGAATTACTGTAAATGCAGGAAGTGGTACTCTGCCTAGGATAAACTACCATAATTTATAAAAAGTTGCACAGCATAAAATAAATGATTGTAAATGTTAGAAAATGTGCACTGCCTAAAATGAGATAAATATAAACAAAAAGCCTAAACGCCCAAATTCTGTTGAGATTATTGACAAAAACAGCTGTTTCTTAAAACAACATTTATGAGGCATTGATACAGAGTATGACTTGCAAACATTTCCTTGAAGAGACTGAACATAAACCAACAAGAGGAGACCCCCACCCCCACTCCTCCCTATGGCACCCACAGCTGTGTCAAGATTCTTAAGAGCCTTTATTGTAGCTACTTTCCAAAAACCTCAAAACCAAAATGAATAGTGACATTTGGTGGGTTTTATTCTGCAGATCCTTCGTGGTTCAGGGAACTTTGGAGGAATGCCCAGTCATTACAATTTTGGCTTCAATTCTAATGCTATTAGTCTATGGATAAAATAACCGAATACATATAGTACTAAAAAAACACAAAGCCCATATAAATGAATACCATATAATAGTGTGAATGTTTATGAAGTGTTCACACTATGGTGATCCATTTATTTTTGGCATGTTTCTTGTCCCACAATTTTCAAGTTATTTCAAAAAAATCATACAAATGTTCAGCTGTTTCAGGCCAATCCTGCTAGGACTTATGGTGTTGGTACAATTTTAGCTTTTTGAAATATTTAGCCTTTTCTGCTAGTTTTTTCCTCATAGAAAATGAATTGAGCTCATTTTGCATCCTTCAAATCTTTCGATCTGTTTACAACCGTTTACTGCTCCTTTCACATTTTGTTCTGCTTCAGCTTCTTTGTGCAAATTTTAACGTTTTTCAGCTAATTTCAGCTGGTTTTTTTTTTTTGTTTTTTTCCCAGCCGTTTTGGGCTCGTTTCAGATTTTTTTCTGCTAACTAAATTTTTTGTGATTCTTCTAACTTCTTTCTCCTAATTTCAGCTTGTTGTGCTTCTTTCAGTTTATTTATGCAAGTTTCAGCTTTGATTCAAATAGCTGTTTTTAATTTGAGCTTTTTCATCTAATTCCACCCTTGTTGCACTTTAACTTTTTCAGTCTAATGCAGCAAAAAATGTGCTTTCTCCCCTTCTTTCTGTTAATTTAAGCTTCTTTCTATTTATTAGCTACTTTGCAGCTTTTGCAAATTTCACAATTTTTCAGATAAGTTGCACTTTTTGTGTTCATTTCTGCTTCTTTCACAGTTGGGCAAACATTTTCTTTCTACTTTCTTTTACAAATTTAAGCTTGTTCTACTTTTTCATCTACAATTTTAGCATTTTGTTAGCTCATTTTGGCTGTTTTCAGATAAATTCAAGCTTTTCATGGGCCTAATTATCTTCTTTCTGCTAATTTCAGCTTGCGATGCTCCTTTCAGTTTATTTCTACAAGTTTCAGCTTTTACCACTATTTCTGCTACTTTTTAGCTGTTTGTATGCTAATTTTAGCATTTTCAGCTAATTCAACATTCAGATCTTTCCGCTTCCTTCCGGTAGTTTTTACTTCTTGCTGCCTTTCAGCTAGTTTTCAGCCATTTTTTGTGCTAATTTTAAAAACATTAAAGCTAATTTTGTGCTTTTTTTTTCCTGCTTGTTTAAACCTAATTCAACAAATATGTTTTCTTTCCGCTTTCTTTTGATAATCTAGGCTTGTTCTTTCATTTCAGCTAAATGCCAGCATGTTTTTTTTCTCTTTTTTCTTTTTTTTAATATATATAGCCAATTTCAGTTGTTTCTCAGAAGGTTCTTCTACAAATTCACACTATATTTTCTGAGGAACTGCAATTGGTCATTACATTTTTACAGAAATATACATGACCACTCCAGCCTCCATCCGACAAACTATCTTTGGAGACTTTGAAGGGCGTGAGGTGCATAATCATTTATTGATTCTCATTATTTTAGGAACATTACTGAGCTCTTCTTGTACCTTTAGCAACACTTAAGTGAAGTCAGTGATTACCATAGTTATAACCTATCTGCCTCAGCATAATTCACAAGCACAATACTCTGTCTCTCATGGTTTCAACTGTCATCAGTCAGCTAGATTACCGTATGTTCGATACTTGGCCTCAGTTGTCAAGAGTTCTTCTGTCACAGTTTCAGGCTCAGCCTCAAATAGGTGCCTCATGATCAGCAAGTGACCAACTCTGCATGCAAATACTTTTTTTATTGACCATATTGCAAAGCCTATATGGCTTCAACACTTCATTTTATCCTTGCTGATGGCTCAAGGCAGCAGAAAGTTTCAGCCGCTGTTTTGTACTGGGGGGCGTGAAAATCACTAGGCAGCACAAGAATTGGTTGAGTGAGCTGACAGCATCTGAGAGGAGCTCTGATCAATAACCACTTCTCATCTGACTTCAGACCACCTGGACATTAGGCTCCCACAGAGTGGGCAAGTTCACGTTTAGTCTCAACACGACTGGAAAAATATGAAAAGAAGAAACAAATTTACACATTTACTATGTAAAGCACTTTCATGTTTTTCTCATCCCGTCTTCATCTTTTTCACTGTTCTTTAAGCCATTCCACTTATTTATAGGCTTTATTTACATCAAAGTGATATATTTCTTGCTTTCATTTCATATCATGTTTTTTTTTGTTGTTGTTTATAGAGGCCTAGAGGAACATGAGTTGTATGAAATATTTATAGACTGCATTCGTCTGCCTGTCACACAGAAAAGCCAGCACAGAGGGCACCAGTTACAGCATGGGGTGCTCCATCACAGTCTAGTGGAGTTTCTGGTCTGAGCGACATTCCCATAATTAGCAGGTTGAAACATCATACGCAAAAAAGAAAATCACACGGAAGCTGACACGATGCACTGACAATGCCTGCTTTGAATTTGGTTCAAATGACAAATTACCTGAATCCCTCTGCAGCTGGTTCTAATTTATTATAATGATAACCCCTGGAGGCAGATGTGACAGTGACTGAAGCCCAAAGAGCTGTAAAGAATACAGAGAAAAATGGGACTTCTTTTGGGGTACTTGTTGGCTCCTCTGGTTTCTAGTAGCCCACCTGCAACTCTGATTAAAAAAAAAGAGGAAAAGAGTGACTTTTTTGTGATATACTGTGGATTCATGAGGCTACGTCAGCCATTCTGTTGTGAACTCCACTATTCATGGCTCTTTTGTGAAGGACGCTACTGGGACAGCAAACACTTTTCAAGGGGACAATAAAATATATCCTATCATATTTTATCATATTGTATTCTGCAAGGCAAATACTAATGCATCTTTTTGTACTGCATGGTATATTATAGTAAAGTTTTATAAAGTATTTTGAGGGCTTTAAAAAGCTATCCAACAAAATTCAGTCAGGTCATCCTGGACAGTTTCTTTTTTATTGCTGAGATGTTTCATCCTTCATCCAAAGGACTTCTTCAATCTGGGGTGACGCCAAACAAACTGATTTTCACAAAAAGCATACTCCATAGTTGAAAAAAAAAAAAAAAAAACAGTTTGCTGGTGCTAAGATGGCCTCAGGGGCCCGCCCTCTCCCCCGTCAACTCCTCTGAGACAGTCATGCCAAAATGGTTCAAAACACTGAAGTTCATGCTCAATAATCCAGGTAAAAATCCAACAGTGTTCAGTCAGGTCATCAACCACTTTGGAAGAAGTCTTTTGGATGAAGGACGAAAAGTCTCAGCAAAAAAACAAACAAACAAAGAAATCATCCAACTTCAGTGCCATCCAGCAAAGTTCAGTCGGGTCTGCTGGACAATTTCTTTTTTGTTGAAATGCTTCGTCCTTCATCCAAAGAACTTCATCAGTCCAAGAATCCACCACAAACTCAGTCTCATAAATAGCACACACACATAGTGGACCAAACAGTTTTATGGTGATAAGATGGTTTCTGGAGTCTGCCCTTTCCCCCGTCGACTCCTCCGAGGCCACTGTAGCCAAAGTGGTTCAAAACATCAAAATTCATGTTCAATAATCCAGGTAAAAAAAAAAATCCAACTACGTGAACCACTTTGGCTATGGCTGCCTCAGAGGAGTCGACGGTGGAGATGGTGGGCTCAAGAAACCATCTTGTCACCATCAAATTGGTTGGCCAACTATACGAGTAAGACATTTACAAGACTGAGTTTGTTATGGCTCCTCAGACTGATGAAGTCCTTTGGATGAAGGACGAAACGTTTTGACCAAAAAAGAAACCGTCCAGAGGACCTGACTGAACTTTGTTGGATTTTTTTCAACCTGGATTGTTGAACATGAACTTTGGTGTTTAAAACGCTATTATTCTTTTACTTTAAATACAGTTGTTTTTATTTATTTATATAATTTTATGTAATTAAACACATGGAGGTACTTGTCACCCTTTTCTTCTCAAGTTAAATACAGTAAAACTTTTTTCCTTGTTTTTATTTTTTTTAATGAAAAGTTCTGGTTGTTGTTGAGCTTGAGCCACTGTGCAGGAATGCTAAACGACAAGAAATGCATAAGAAAATGTGGGGGAAAAAAAAATTAAAATAGGAACGTTTAAGACCAAAATGAAAAAAGTGGGTTGACATCATTTTAGAACAATTTCAAACACCAGAAGCAACAATATATTATTAATTAAACACAGAATAACATTGCTTTCTTCACCCAGTTGATATTAAAGGAAGAACCAGTGGAACATAAAGAGCTTTAAGAGTGAGGACTGGTAAAGTCCTGCACCAGACCATATATTTTGAACATTGCAAACTAATGAAAAATAACTTTTTAGTATCTATATTGTTTTGACATTGATTTAAATAGGAAAACATGATAATTATCTCACATATAATGGTACTTTTACCATTTTTTAACACTTTTTTCTACCCTACAGTCAATTGTGGGTGGGTTCCACCATCAAAATCCCCATCTCCACCTCACATCCACCCCTCACCCCAGGCTGCAAATTTGATGATCACTCTATGATATATTACATCAATTTATTTATTTTTTAAGCCAAACACAAAAAGGTTTAGAGCTGACTGTGTTGTTGATCTAGTAATTTTTTTTTTTTTTTTACTTTTATGAGAAATGTGTTGATGCTTCTTCCCAGATGTGGAGAAATATAAGTTGAACTTAATGCATTTGAGCTATGGATTTCAGGGAGATTTCTGCAGAGCGCCATAGAGAGCAGCGATTGTAACCCCAAGGCTAACATTTTATGTGCTGCAGAGAGGAGAGCACAGAATACATTTCTGTTGCAAGACAAATCTAAAGAAAAGTCTTCATGCAGGCAAAATCAATAAACTTTTGATTTTATCACCAAGCATGTTAGAGTATGACTGAGGGATATTTGAAATAAAATCGTCTAACACCTGTCTCTATCCTGACCACACCTCCAGGTCATGTTTAAACATGACCCAGGGCACAGAGACAGATTCAGCCTTATAAACTCAACACATATTGCATATTGTGGTACAAAGTTTACAATAAGCTGACGATGAATTTGTTAAAAATGGCTCCATGTGTTAGCTTTTGTCAGCGTTTGCAAAAGGGACCAGAGATGTTGTATGTTACACCACTTTGTTATGTTACATTAAGTGTAATAAAAGCTTCCTACAGGGGTGGGCGATGTAATGATGTTAGACCGTGAGAGATTCGATGGTGCTGACGCTTTCACTCAGATGCATGAGTTTTATTTTCCTCAGCCAACTCACACTATTAGCAAATGTTGTCAGAAATGCAGAAACATTGAAATCTGTTGAAGCAGCCTTTAATGCCAGGGTTTTATATGATCATCTTATGGTGAGAAATGACAGAAAGTTGTAGATGTTTTTGGTCAAATGTTGAAAATAACTTTACACAACTTTACAGCAGCTCTTCTAACAATCACCACACAACAAAGATAGATATTTATGGACTCATTCTTACAAGAAATCCAGAGACTCTCCTTATTGATGACTTTATTTAAAGTTCTAATAGAATCCTTGAAGCACCTGCCGACTGAAATCAATCCCAATGCATTCTGCAACAAAATACGCTCTTATCAGATTTCCACGGCCACAGTGCAGTCTTTAAAATAGCTATAATTGCAGTTCAACCATTTGCCATCAGTCTATTCAAAATATGCACATGATGGTGCAGTTTCTGTCTGCTACTCAGCACTTTTATGCATTAATTGTAACAAAGTGACACAGGCCTTACAGGAAGGGCAAAGAAAAAACAAAGTTCCCCTCCAAAACTTTAGTGTTATGAACAAACCCAGTTTAAAGTGAGGGTCTTTATTAGTCTTAATAAGATTAAGTTGATCTTTATTGCACTTTTTGAACCACTCTTTTTGTCCTTAATTTTAATTCATCCACTATTGTTGCCCTCGGTCCACTTTGCAGCCAATTATGGCACACAGCTTCCCCCACACATGCATCAGAAGGCCCAACAGCTAGAATTGGTTAAATAGATAAGCAATAGATGATATTTCTGATGACTTTATAGTCTCCAGAAATATACAAACTACACAGTCTATTTGGTGCAGTTTGAGAGTTTACGCTAGTACACTGTAAAAAAAAAAAAATCTGTATTTTACAAAATAAAACTAGCAGCTGGGTTGCCAGAGAAATTCTGAAAAATAAATAAATGAATAAATAAATGAATAAATAAATGAATAAATAAAATAAAATTAAAAAAAAATAAAAAAATACTGTGACCATGTAAATAGTTTTACAGCGCAAGTATAAATTCAACAGTTTTACCAAGTAAAATGTACGTTATTTTATAAACAAAAACACATTTTCACTGCACTTAAAAGACTTTTATGTAAAAACACATTAAAAAAATCAATTTTACAGAATAATTGATGGATAAGTACATTGAAAACATGCAAATTTAACATTTTTGTCATCTACGAATGCCAGTATTTTACTGTACTGTAGTTTGAACAATTTTTTAATGCTAATTCATCAGTTAAAATTTGTTGCATTTACTTGTTTTAATGTACGTATAGTTTACAGTACAGTAGTCTCTTGTTTATCGCGGGGTTTCTATTCCCAGCCGATAAGTGAAAAACTGTGAAGTAGGAATAGAAGTAGAAGTAAGTAGTAATTTTAGGATTTATATTTATATATTAAGGCATTTAAAACCCTTCCCACACTCTTGCAATATTCTAAAAAATGTTTCTAAACTCTAAACGCTGTAAAAGAGCACAGCCTGTCATGATTTCCACTCTCTGCCACCTGCCAGCGCTCTCGGCCACGCCCACTTCTCCACCGCAATCGCTGGCAGGTGGCAGAGATCGATGATTACGACATGCTGCAGGAGGGAGCTTCTCCCTGCACCTGGGGGCTGCACGCAGATGCTAAATCCTTTAAAATAATTTATTTTAAATTAAAAAACAAAACAAAATCCATGCCGATCACGTGGCTCATCCATCACTCAGCCA
>JARVGS010000761.1:21699175-21717523 GCA_031762315.1 Hypsolebias antenori | reverse complement strand
AAGACATTTTGGACAATTTTGTGCTCCCAACTTTGCAGAACAGTTTGGGGCTGGCCCTTTCCTCTCCCAGCATGACTGCCCAGTAGTAAACAAATCAAGGTCCAAAAAGACATGGATGAGTGAACTTGGTTTAGAAGAACTTGACTGACCTGCACAGATTTCTGATCTTAACTCGATAGAACACCTTTGAGATGAACTGCAATGTGGACTACAAACCAGACCTTCTCGTCCAACATCAGTGTCGTATGTGCTTCTGGAAGAATGGTCCAAAATTCCCATAAACACAGTCCTAAGCCTGTAAAGTCTTCCCAGAAGAGATGGAGCTGCAAAAGGTGGCCCAGCATCATATTAAACTCCATCGATTAAGAATGGGATGTCACTCAAGTTCATATGTGTGTGAAGGGAATCGAGCGAATACTTCTGACAATAAAATGTGTATTTAAATGTAGGGGAATCCCTGCTATATTAAATCTCTATTTTGCACTGTTTAATCTTTCTTCTGGTTTCACAAAGAGTAAGTTAGAGTTCTTTCCTCCTCTTTGAGTCTAGCAGGAGGAAAGGGTGAACATCTGAGACCCGTTTTTTTTTTTTTTTTTTTTTCTCAGCTTCAGGCAGCGACTTGTCTCTGCATCAATTCCTGTCGACATGAATGTAGCAGGTGGACGTGTGGGGGTGCGTGCAGCATCTGTGAGGAACTTTGCAAAAATGTGGCATGCTGTTACTCTGTAAATTTTTTTTCTTCTAATTTTTGTGACAATAAGCTACTTTAAATGTCATTTTGGTCAATATTCTGCCATATAGTTTTAGTTTTTACCATTTTAAATATCCATTATTTTCATCTCCAATGGCTTTGTTGTGTCTTTGATTTCCCTGGTTCATCTTTTCTGTTCTTCCCAACAAAAACTGTGTTATTGAACAATAAATTAGACTCCTGGTGGTCAAGCCTGAAGCCATTAAATCATTTTATAATCCTCAGTTGTTCTTGTCACCAGCCTTCTCCTCATTTTTATTGGAGTACTCTACTCTTACTTGAGAAATGATTCTTATCCACATGCACTCTTAAATCTGTAAATAAATAAACCAGTTGCAGTTTTTTTTTTTTTTTTTTTTTTTTTTTTTTTTAATTCCAGATCTTGAACTGGCTTGAAAGCACATTACTTTTCACACTACTGCTGTACTTTTCTTCATCATGAAGGTCAGTGGCGATAATGGATGGCAGAGCTGTTTCAGAGCTTTGTTTACACCATAGACAGTTTCATTCCCATGCGCCTGCTTCTCCCTCATCTTCCCTGTCTCTGCCGTTGCTTTGCCTCGCTCTCCTCCTGCTCTCCTATCTCCTTCCCCGAGGAGCCCAGCTGGGAAAGGCAGATAAACACATGGGGGCATGGGGCTTAGCATCCACCCTCCTTCCACAATGCCACGCTCTCCTGTTCAAAGGCCCCAGCCAGAAATGAGAGGGACTAAACCCCGAGCTGAAAATCACAGACAGAGGAGGCAGCTGCGAGAGCGAGAGGATACTGAAATAAAGAGAGCGATGTTTATCTGCAGGTTTTTGTGATAATTAGGAAGGAGAAATTAAATTCCACACTCCTCTGGTCACGTTTCTTCACTCGGTTTGTTAAAAGGCAAATGGTTGAGTTGAGTATAGAGTTCAAGATGGCGAGTGAACAGGAAGAGGTTTTCAGGAGGGGGTTCCAGCTTTGGGGCGGGGGCATGGAGGATCAGTTGGTCAAGCTGTTGCCCAGAAGGTTGTTGGTTCAAATCCCAGCCGGGGCCTTTCTGGGTGGAGTTTGCATGTTCTCCTGTTACTCCAGTTTCCTCCCACAGACCAAAAACATGCATGTCACTGATTGGCAACTCTAAATTGTCTCTAGGTGTGAGTGAGAGAGTGAATGATTGTCTCGTTTGTCTATATGTGTCCCTGTGATGGACTGGAGACATGTCCAAGGTGTTCCCCGCCTCTCACACAGTGACTGCTGGACATGAGCACCAGTGACACCACAACCTAAAAAGGAAGAAGTGGGTCAAGATGATGGATGGCTGGACATTTTCCAAAGTATCACAGTGGCTCAGTTGTTAGAACAGTCGCCTCTCAGCTAGATCAAATCCTGGTGGGTACTTTTATTGGGGCCATAGTCTGTGTTTTTTCTGTCATTTATTTAGTTGCTTGAGTTTAGTCTCATTTCTCCTTGTGTTTTTGTTTTTACTGCTCTTTGTGTTTTGATTCAGCCCTCTGTGTTCTCTGTCAGTCCCCATCTCTACATTCAGTCAGCCTCCCAAATTGTTATTCTGTCAGCTTATCACTTCCACCTGTTTCCTGTGCAATCACCCAGGTGCTGTCACTTTTCCACTCACTGTTAGTTGTACTTAAACCATCCCTGCTCACCACCCCGACAGTGGTTCAATGTCCTGAAAACATTTCAGATGCCTCGTACCTCTCTGTATTTTCCCCTACTGAGTTTTTTTTTAAGTTGTTGCTGCCACATCAGCCTTTTGTTTTTATTTGTTTAAATTGTTTATTTTACTTTAAGCTCCTCATGTCTGCCTGCCTGCATCTGGGTCCAACTATACTCCAACTGTGATACTGAGTGAAGTTTGCATGTTCTCACTGTGTATGAATAGGTTTTCTCCGTGTACTCCGGTTTCCTCCTACATGCCAAAAACATGCATGTCGGCTAATTGGTAACTCTGAATTGAGCCTAGTTGTGAGTGGGAGAGGGGTTTGTGGTTGGTTGTCTTTATGTGTCCCTGTGATGGACTTGGGACATGTCCAGGGTGTCCCCCACCTCTCACATAGTGACTGCTGGATATGGGCACCAACGACCCCCATGACCTGAAAAGGAAGAAACGGGTAAAGACAATGACTATATGGATAATTTTTATGTAGACAGTTTGAAGTCTAAACTTAGGTCAGGGATATTCAATTGGCAGCAAGCGGGCCCTTCTGGCCCACAAGTGACTTTAGTCTGGCCCGCCAATTCAACGCGGACTCAACGTGTACTTGAAGTGGACGTCCACTGGCCATGTCCGTGCAAAGATACATTTTTAGGATCACATACTCTGTGTCGCACAATAAACTGCCTGGCGAGAAACTGTGTTAACATCGAATTGTTTTGTATGCGACACCATCCGCTCTCCGATAACGGTTTTCAGAGAGCAAGAAATTCGTGGGAGGAAATAGCTCAGAACCTGAGTAAGGACGAGACATTTTGTCGAGCTAAATGGAAGTAACTCAGGGACAGATTTGTTAAGGCAAGAAAGAAGATGAGAGGAAAAAGTGGGGTTGGGGCAAATGGAGGTGTCCCACCTATTTTATCTATGCTGTGTTGGCTGGACACCTTTGTAAAATGTCAGGAGACAGAGACAATCTGTACACTTGAGTAAATAAAGGTTGAATGAATGAAGTCTCGATCGTCTATGGACACTCAGAGTCCGTATGGCTCAGGAGTACACATTACGCCCAAGTATGTGGTCTTAAAGGTCCTTAAAGGTTGAGCAAAATAAACACCTAAAATATATATATTTGTTGGCTGATATTATAGCAGAAGTGTGTCTGAGCTGAACATTAACTTTGAAAATGTTCAAATCAGCTTTATTTAAATATTTTTCGCTACGCTGGTACGTACACGTGCATGCTGATGCGCGTGCACGTACAGACCTTTAAACAGGTTAGTCCCATTGAGCCACAAGGACTCATTTACAAGAGAGACCAGGATAATACCAACATAAACCACTATAGATCAGGGCTATTCGACTAAATTGCTCAGGGGGTCACAGTTACTGAAAACCAAGAGCTCAGGGGTCAGACATCCAGCAGTTATTGTCATTAAGTAAGTTTGTTTTATGGTTTAAAATCTAGTTTTATTTAAAAACGAACATACTGGTGGGCCCCTGGACCACCAGTTGAATAGCCCTGCAATAGATCCATAAAATCAGCACCTTAAGAGTCTTCTGCTGCGCACGGTTCAAGACTTTTAATGATGTGACTTTTAGTTTTTGCACGGTTACTGTTTGAGCCCTTTTTTCCAGTCAGCCGTTTTGTCGGCCTCGTGTTAGCTTGGCAGTCAGGGAGCGACAGACACAAGTGTGTGGTTACCATGGTGACCACAATAAGCCACTTGCAGCAGCTTTAACATTTCTGTAGATCTTGGTTTTCTTCACACTTTCTCCGCATCGAAACACTGACTTTTTTTAAACTTAGATTATTAGAAAGTTTTGTCTGAATTTTAGCTGCATCGGCACCCTTGAGTTTTTTTCTTCAAGAATAATATAGTTTAGTTTAGTTTGCCTCTCATCCATCCAAGCTGCACACAACACGTTGGTTTCTTCTGCCGGCGACAGAGAAGCTTAGCGAGCATGGTGTCAGTAACATATTGACGCTTGTCCTTGTAACCATAGAAACTTGTGAATGGATTCCCTGCTTCTCATCGCTGAAAGGCATCTGTCCCCACGAAAACAACAACAACCAAAAAAACAAGCTTCTGTACGTCTGAAATCTTGTTTGCCTCAGAAAGTTGATCATGCTCACCAACAATTGCACATTTATTAAAAAAAAAAATACAAAAATAATATATATTTTTTTGCAGGGGCTATCCCTTCCACAGAGCAACACATGCTCGTTCTCTCGCTCCCTCACAATGTGCCTTGATGTTTACTTTAGTAATGACTCATGCTGGATCGTACTCGGTGGTTGTCAGCAACAAAAGAACAACCAGCACACCACAATAGAAATGTGGCATTGGAAAAAAATAAAAAAGAAAAGTGGGGTATGAATGGCTGAGCAATTGAGCTCAGTGCTGCTAAGCAAACAGAGATACAGGAGCTCTAATAATGCTCACTTCCATGGGAGTGATGATCAGCTGGCACGGGAGCAGCACCGGGTGGCTGTTTCCATGGTGTTAGATTGAGGTAAGCCTGCGCGTTCATCTGAGTGGGTGGTGTTTTGTTGCGGATGCTGGGGTATTATTTATACATTGATAAGTTGACTGTCCTTGGAAGGGTGAGCTTGTTATGTCCCCCCGCCCCCTCGACTCTTCATGGGAGATTTCCTTTAATTAATCCAAATGAGGTCGACACAAACGCACACACACACATGACCGCAAGCACACAGCAGGGGAGAGGCAGACGATGACATGACAGAAAGGGTTCAAACATCTTAAAAGTTTAGCCCCAGTCTGTGCACTTATTGATCATTTGAAGCACTTTTTTCATCTTAAAATGACAGAATTATTGTGATTTTGATTTTTTCTTGCACGACCCGTTTGTCTTCAGCAGATATGTTGAGGATGACTCTCAGCTACTAAATTTCAGTCCAATGTCTGTAAAATTTATTGAACATTTTTTCGTGTTTGCTATGGTCCGTTAGCCAGTGGTGATCATACAATCGTAAAATGAAAACATGGCCATTGGATGAAAACTTCCTAATCTCTGTATTTTGCTTGCAAAAGACCAAGTCTTTTGATTAAACCCTTTTTAACCAGTGTTGTAGTCTACATTTTTCTACTTGGTATACTGTGCTTAGAAACCGAAGTACACCAATGCAGTTGTCAATTTATTTTGATTTTTAAGCATAGAGAACATTTCAAAATTTCTCTGATGCTTATATTTGAATAAAAGTACTTGTACAACAGTTGGTTTTGTATTAAAAACATTATAGAATTCATACAACAGTAGCAAAACATGTTCAGGTATTAAGTAGTAAGTACATAAGTATTAATTATACAAAAAACAGGCTGAACCAACTCAATATATTTATAAAATGTTCCAAATCCATACCCAGTGATATGTCACATAAATTGGGCACTTTTAAGTGGTTATACAGTAATTTCCAAGCTTTTCTAATGGGTAGACTCCATATAACTGCATATCACATAGACCACACCACTACTTTTAACCAGTACCCACACCTTTAATTGCGCCACTCGGAGTGGTTACATATTGTAGTAGCTCTGTTACTTTCATTCTGGGATATTGATTTTGAAAACTTTCATTCCTCTTTTTTCTGGATGTAAATCACTTTTTTCGGAGAATTATTTCCTCTGGTATCAGATGCTGTGCAGCTGGAAGGGTTTTTACTGAAACCTTTTTACTTTTTGGGCATTCATTATGATACCTAACCATGGCAACACATTATTTTTTTTTTTTAAACAATGAGGAGCAGCTGATTAACATCTCAAAATCTCACATACCTCAACTACAGCCCTTAATCCCAAATGAGATGAAAATGAGGCGCCGTGGATGAATTCCCGTCAACCTGGCGGTGGTCCTCTCCTTAAGGAGAGGTGGAAGTCACCTGCAGAGAGTTTGACGTGGTAAAGGAAGGCCGGCTGGGGGTACAAACGACAGATGTTTAATCCTGTGACTGACAGATGAGCTTCTTTGTCGTCCGAGGCAGACAAGGTTTGTTCCGAGACCTCTCCTTCACCCTAAGGAAATCTTATTCCTGTCAATCACACCGTCCAATGAACTGGTACTATAAACTGAAATTGTAAAAGCGTAGGATTGCGTGGTCTGACCAGATGAAACTGGAGATCTAGTTTGTTGGCCGGGATGGGCAGCAGGCGAGTGGCAGCTCCTGCATGAGCGCCAACGCATTTTTGCCTTTAACTCCTTGTTGAATAAGTCTAATTTCTCAGCAGTTAAACAGAGCGCATCCATCTCCTAAATATATACAAGTCAACATATCCTGGATGCTTTAAAACAACAGGCAGCTAAGGTTTGGCACACATGATGATGGTGACAGGAGGGGGTTTGTTTGTTTTGCGCTCATCCAGTAATGAATTTCTCCGTTTGTGCGTCCATGTCCATCACTTGCAGATGCAGATATACTAATGAGGGGCGAGTCACTGTGACCTCCTGGCTTATGGTCCAGTTGAGCACAGCTGTGTTAGAGCAGGTACTGGATTATCAAATCTCTGTGTGAAAGGCGATAAGGCCCTGTGACATTTCTGCAAACGGCGAGTGTTTCCATGAAGGTGGACGGAAACAAAAAGTGCAAGGTGTGCATCAGATAATTTGTATACTTAAAACATGTTCATGCACTTTTAATCCCATCATCCAGATTCATAATCATCAACACACAATGATGATTAAATGCTTAAATTATAGGAGCAAAAAGGTGCAAACTTTAGAGTTTCCCCAACACGCAGACGCTGCTTTGCCAATACTTGAGAATTTGCTACATGGGTTGAGAGCCCTGCTGTACACTTATTACAGCCCAGCGTGTGGGTTGATGGTGGGAGATGAGAGAATTACAGGGTTGAAAATACACGAGCAGACGCAGCAAGAGACAAAATTACACAGCCAAACATTTCATGATGATAACGTTGTTTACAGCCTCCGGGGCTGATTTTGCTTGCAGCTGCACAAATTGGACATATTCATAAGTGGGGGAAAGAAGTGATGTCCGAGAAGGAGGCTGTCCTTTGAATTCAAAACGCCTTTCAATTATATGTGTGGGCAAAGCCCTGATGATTGCGCAGGGCAGTGACCTTTGAACTCTTTCTCAAGATTAGCTATATTATGAGCAATTTTACTACTTCTAATGCATATTTCATTCATTTACATGTACAAAAAAACAATGTTCTAAAACAAAGGGCTAACTATCTATAAACTGAGGTCATTTAAAAAAAAATTCTATATTGAGCATATAAACACAGCATTGTTTCTAGAAATGTTTTCATCCGCACAAAATCACCAAAACACCGTAACTATGCCAGCCTGTATGTGGCGCTGCATCACTGCCACAATTCACCCAAAACAGGAAACAAGGAGTTAAGCGTGAGCATAAAGCTTAAATGGCAGGTGCAAAATGTGGATGTCCTCGAGTTGCAGGTTAGAGGCAGAGCTGTGGCATCGTCATTTTCTAAATGTAGCATTTTGATCATGTGCACAAAAACACAAGGCTGGCGTATCCATTTTTTAAAAAAGCTGAAAATATATAGTAGTCCCTATTTCGCGGTTTGTTTTTTGCGGACTCGCTTTATAAGATTGGCCATGACACACAATTGGCTGATTGATGGATGAGCCACTCGATCAACATGGCTTTTTTAAAATTTAAAATAAATTGTTTTAAATTATTTACCACCTTTGTGCAGCCCAGAGCTGCAGAAAAAGCTTCCTGCGGCAGCTGATCAGCTGTTCTCCTTGTGTGGAGAAGTGGGCGTGGCCAAGAGTGCTTGGAGGTGGCTGAGAGCAGGAGGCAGGGAGAGGGAAACCATGACATTCTGTGCTCTTTTCAAGGTTTCAAGATTCTTTTTTTTTTTTTTTTTGTCATACAAACCACATTTTGTTCATGTGGTGGAACGAAATTGTGTACACAGCAGTAAACCCCCAAAACCATCTTAGCTCCAGCAAACTGGTTGGTCCACTCAAGGTGTTTATTGCTTGGTGGGGAAACAGTTTGCTGGAACTCCTCTGACTGATGAAGTCCTCCAGATGGAGGGCGAAACGTTTCTATTAAAAAAAAAAAAAATTAACTGTCCAGATGACCCGACTGAGAATTATTGGAATAAACAGTCATGTTTATATCAGTATAAAGTCATGTTAAAATTAGAAACATATTTTATTATAGTAGTACAAGTATCTCCAGAGCAGACAAACAGATAAAACTCTTTTTAAAAAAAGCATCTTTTGAGCTGCTGACAAACACAAAACTGTGGCTTTCTACAAGTTTGTAAGGTAAGGATGGGGTTTCCAGGTATTTGCTTAGCTTTATTCTTTTACTTTGCTTCAACTAAATTTTACACAGACGACCCAAAGACGTTTTTTCAAAAGAAAAACAATTTTAATTCAGCATCTCTACTATTAGTATTTGCTGCTTTTAAAATAAATATTTAACTGGATTTCAAAATAATACATTTAGAACGTAGTCACTGGTTTGACAAACCAAACAATTTCATCCGGCTTAGTGCAAAAATATTTTAACTAATATTTGAAAAAGAAAAACCTTATTTTACAAGTGCAAGGCTACATTAGGCTGAATGAAAAGGTTGGGATGACATTTAAACTGGGCTTTGTGTATAACAAAAAAAAAAAAAAAGACAATATTGGCCATTATTTTGCATTTTCATTACTTATTAGATATGTTGTATGGTACTCAGCAAGCCAGTCTGTAATTTGTTAAGGTCATGGAATGAGAGTAAATATAATTGCTAATAACACTGACACGAAAAGGATATAAGCTTTATACAGTGTTCGAATTACAATCTTCATACAAAGTTCACACATTTTGTTGCTGCAAAAACGAAAAATGTTATATTTTTCAGCATTCAGTCAGTCTGTCTCACAAATTTGACGTGCTTTCACCCAATGTTCCTGCTCTAAAAGGACGGCTAACTTTCTTTTAATTAGTACAGGTGCGTAATGTCATTAATCTCAAAGCTATCAATGAGCTGCCAGAAAGTGTCTATTAATCATTGTAATTAAAACTGTAAAATCAACTGCCACCTCACAGGGACCTGTTGTATTTTTAAAAGCCTGTAATAATCCAGATGTGCAAGTAGAAAAAAAAAAACAGTAAAACTGGCTAATGCAGAACCCAGGGTGCAATATATGCAAATAAGGTAAAATCCAAGGACATTTTGTTTTTAGACTTTCAGCAGTCCAAATTTGATGCCTTTCTTTGAGTTATTCATCTTAAATAAACAGATGAATCCTTGCAGAAGCATGCTGAGTTTGCTCCAGTAATAATTTCTTTATAAGTGATTGTGGGAACAAATAGAAACTTTTATGAAATAAACATACTTAGTGCATTAATTTGTTATGAGATCGAGCAGAGCGAGCACTTTAAAACCAGAGTTGCTCATTCTTTTAACGACAGAAATCTTGGTTTAGTGGACCGATCACATGTATAATTCAGAAAGGTGGCTTTAGTTTTTGCTAAGCACGGGGAAAAGTTTTCAGACTTTCAGGCTTGTGGTAATTGGCCTTCTTCCTGAGCTTTTATTTCTCACTAACTGACCTCGATGCTACAAAATGTGAGCAGGGAAACAGTTGAACAACACTTCTGTGTTGTAATGCTTATTTTTTTTAGCAGTACGAAGCCAAGGTCATAATAATTGGCTGCTTCTATTAGCGTGTCACTGATCCTTTTCACTTGTTCCACTGTGTTGCCTCGACAGTGTAGCAGTAAACAATTTATTATCGCTACACCTCGAGCAGCAGGGTAGATCCTGCTCTTCATAATTTAAACCAGGACACGGGAACACTCTCCCTGTTAGTGACACGCAATGAGCCAACACCTCACAAAGTGATGCTTGGCTGGGTAAACAAACATAAACACTGTACACAACACACAACCTGATACTTCTGAGGTAGGTTTGAAGAAAAAGGTTCTCACTGTAAAAGGCAAAAAATGATTAATGGACATAATACTGGTAAGTATAAAATGGAAAAAGTTTGAAAATGTTCCCATATTGCTAAAACTATAAAGCATGGATAAAAAACCCTAGTTAAACTTATACAAAATGCAACAATTAGAGCTTTTAAAGTAAAGGGTACCTGTATAGCTCTTTTAAGGGCTTCAGTTTGAAATATTTTTTAATTTCAAACAGACTGATGACTCAAAAGATGATATTAAAGAGGATTGCTGCCATCCTTACATGGGCTATATCATGCATTGCACCATTATTAATGTAAAATATTATGGTAAGCTTTGAAGGCCAATAATAGCAGTAGAGGCTAACTATTGCCTACACAACATTTGAGATTAAAGTTGGTGTTCATCAGGGTTCATGTCTCAGCCCACTGTTGTTTATTGTTGTGATGGATGCAATTACTGAGCTTATTAGGAGAGAAGTGCCATGATATATGTTCTGGCTGGAGATTCTGGTTAATCTCCAAGACGTTTTGAGTTGGTGGCAGCAGGCACTTGAGAGTAAAGGTTTGAAAATAAACACAGCAAAAACAGAGACCATGGTCTGCTCGAAAGCTAACGAGACCTTAACAATTACTGATAATAGAGGAAAAGTACTGAATCAGGTCAAAACGTACAAATATCAGGTCTCGGTGAGAAATGCCAACGGAAGCTGTGAAGAAGACATGAAATGCAGAGTTGGTGTGGCGTGAGGAACTCCTGGAAAGAACAGAAATGCAGATGCTATGTGGGATTCTTGGACTATCCCTCAAGGATAGATGGCAAAATGACGATATCAGAAAAAAGCTAGGCGTGGCATGAATCACGGATGTGATGCAGGAATCAAGAATGAGATGGTATGGGCATGTGTAGCAAATGGAAGATGGCAACAAGGTAAAAAGACTATTAAACACAAGTTTTCAGTCAACAAAGCAGGGGGCGGCAGAAGAGGTAGATGGATATGATCCAGGGGATATGAAGACTGCCTTAAATGTGTAATGCAAAACTCTATAATCACATTTGCATGATCTGCTGTGAAATTCTTGCACATTAAGATGTTAGTGTCAAAGTTTGTCTGCGCTTAATTCCCTTTGTGGTTTATGCTGTATTTTCCTGCCTTTTGAGATCCTGTGTTTACCTTGTCATCGGTTCAGTCTTTTTCTTCCTGCTCCTCCCCCTCTCACCTGATCCTTATTGTCTACCGAGGCGTTTGTCATTTCTCTCTCGTTAGTGTTACATTCAGTTTCTGGTCTGTAGCTCCCTGTCCAGGCATTATGCTAAGTCGTTCATGTTTTGTTCCTCTGTGTTTTCCCGATTTTGCCATGCCAACCTTTGTTGTTCTGTTTTTGTGAACATTATTTTTTTGTATTTCACCTTCGAGACAGTTGAGTTTTGTCTGCGCTTTGGGTTCTACTCCACACTAAAACACAATCGGTAGTAATCCACTGTGGTCGTGAACTTTCTCAGATTAGCTGTTAGCTAAACAGTTCAGTCAGAATTAAACTCATTTTCTCCAAATTGAGTTTATTCAATTATTTATTTGTAACAGGTATGGCAATAAATATTTATCTACTTTACATTGGACCTCTCTTTAAAAGATTGGAGCTGTATAAGCCTATGTTTTAGTCTATTGTACATTATTTACAGACTGAAGAAGGAAAGCTAAATATAATAACATACATTGAACTGATGATTTTTTTGTTCAATGTCCCTACAAACATGACCAAGAATAAAATGTGTAATAAATGATGGAGGGATAAATGCTGCGGGGCACAAAGTGTGAGAAAAAGTAGCGGCTTATAAACTGGCAATTACGGTACTGTCTAATTATGGGAAAATTGTTTCTGTGTTTTGTGTCTGAGGATAAACATAAGTGAAAACTAACAATAAATCAAGCATCTATTAACAACCGGCCACGTGCGGTCAGCACTAATGTAAAACATTAGCAGGCCATTACACCCTTATGTTGGCCTCTTCTAATTTCATCTCATGCCACAAAATTTACAGCCATTAGAGCAGATCATGGCTACAAATCAAGCTCTTAGAAAGTCCCACAAGAAATGTGAAAATATTGATTTCCTGTCATTGGGTTCAGCCGCAGGGACGGGAAGGGTTTTCACTTTTCCTGAAATTCCTGTTTGGAATATTAGAAAATGAGCAGTCATGGTGTAAAGTTGGAATAAACTCAATAAGGTGTTTAGTGCAGAAAGTCCAGGAGAACTATTGGTTAAGTACTGTAAGTCAGATTTGTTATTTTGCCTGAACTTCAATACATTATGATAATGTCTATATAATAATGCATGTGTGTGTGTGTGAATGTCTTTGGTTTAAAAGCTCAACTGATCATCTGAATGGCGACGTCATTGCTGGCACTGAGAGATCCTGTTTGACAAACAGGAACAGTGGATCCCACGGTCGCCAGCGCTTGTGGCTAAATTAGGCCTGGGACAGTGAACACACTCTGATGTCACTGGTGGTCTAAGAACAGTTGCCACACGGACAACAGTGGCTTTAACCTTGGCACCCAGATTACATTACATTCCATCACGACATTCCCCTCGGGAACAATCCCCTCGTTTTCTCCGTCTCAACCTGTTTTATGGGAAACCATTCTTGTGCTTCTCCCTGACCACCCCCTGCTCACGTGTATCTGAGGAGACTAATTACATAAACACAAACATGTTATGACCTTTACAACCCCAAAGGGGAACATGGTGTGGCAGCACAAGGGACAGCAAGAAGATCAGAGTCGTGCATTTGAATGATTGTGGGATTTAACTTCTAATCAAGAGCAAAAACGTTTCTTGCAGCTTGGATTGAAAAGTGAATATGAAGTGAAAAATAATTATAAATGCCAGTGAACATTGATTAAAGTAGCTTTAATTTTCTTTTATTATGCAATCAGCAAGCCTGCGCAATAAACAAAAAGCTAAATAATGAAAGTACTGAGATCTGGTCAGTATCCAGGACAAATACTCTTGATCAGGCAAGCCCAATTATATGTTTTAAGAAATAAATTTAATATTTTAAGCTCTTTGGATTGCACATTCAGAAATAAAATGTGAGCGTTCACAATAGTTTTATTTTATTTATCTGCTAAGAAAGAAAAAAAAATCATCATTGTTGTCAAAAGCACAAACACATCATGCATTTTTGTAAGTAATCTAAAGTTCTGGTTGTTCAGCATAAAACCTAAAAAAATTCAAATTAGTTAATGAAACGCTGTATTTTAAATAGGTCTGACTACAAAAGCCGAACGTCAAACTTTTAATACAAAAGTTTATCTTAGGATTGAATGTCAGAACTCTGAGCTGCAGGGTCGTGCATCAGGGCCATAATTCTGCAAAATATAAGAGTGAACTCTCTGATAAAACACTGGTAAACTGGTGAAAACAGTGACGCATTCTTTCACTTTCCAGTTACACATTTTCACAATATTTGAAAAGTCTTTATTGGCAACAACATATAAAGCAACTTCATCAGAAAACACACATTGAAAACCGTTCACTGCCACACGGCATGATTTACTCTTCTGACCGTCAACACCAGCTGGCGTCATCTGGAACAGACTTGATCCAACGCTCTCCGATCTGATGCAAGGCCCAAACCATAAGGATGATGAGCTTATTACAGCTACGCTTCGGGCGTCACGTAATGCGCGCCCCTTCTTTACTACAGACGCTTTCTTCTCCTCCTCCTCTGCGCCACCCACCTGTTCTCCCCATTCAACTCAAATCCAGCGACTGGGTGAAAAATCAACACGTTACGACACAGACTTTGCTTTCTCTGACGTCTCTGCTTAGATAAAAAAAAAAAAAAAAGAGAGACAAGTTGCTTAAGCCATCTGTAGGGGAACTCAGAGTAATCAAGCCTGACAAGGGAACTCTGGAGCCACACACTCACGTTTAAAATCACAAACAAGGCAGATACTGATGATGGCACGCTGCACCGCATGTGGAGCATGTGGTTTTGCCGAGGAGTTTCTGAATAAACAAGCAATATTCTCCTCTTTTCTATGAGGGCGATGATGCCAGAGGCCGCATTGGGAAAAGATGCAAGGGCAAAGAAGATAGAACATGAGGCCTGCTTTGGGGGATAAGGGAGTTGCAGCAGCCTAAGGCACTTGAATACTTGCGTAGAGTCCTGCACAACCAATTGCAAGCAAGTGCACACTCAAGACACGCACACAGCGTTGTTTCTAATTGGTAAAATCTTAATTTCCTGTAATGAGGTTTCAGCAAACCCACGAGGACCTTCGTTGGAAAAGATGCTGACTGTCCATTGAGACCGATGACCAATTAAAATAGAATAGTTGGTACAAACTGGCCAAACGTTCATTTAAAAATCAATTTCTCTCAATAATTAATTTGTAAAGGAACAGTTTTGTTTCCCCAAGTAGACCATTACTTTGTTTTTTATGGACAAACAGATACATAATGCTGATCTCTCTGTTTTTAAAAAAAAAAAAAAAAGTTCACTTTATCTTTATTTGGAGCTGCTTGCTCCATCCAGGTCAGCACCTTGAGCAGGTCAGCTGTTTATGGCACTACAAGTGTTCAAAGATTTTATTTTTTAGCCCTCAAGGGAAGTTTAGAAAGGATGGATGGGGAATAAGGTCTGTGCACAGGCTGACCACAATGTTTTAGATCAATTTCAACAGAAAAAATATTTATGAAAAGAAAACTATATTAGTTGAAGGGCAAAACATTCTCACTCTTTCACCTTTGAGCAATAAAAACAAACGTGGGGAAAAAAAAAACTGTCTCGAAAGTGACTAAAAGTGAGAAAGACAAGAGGTTATGCGCATGGTTGTCACTGGAAATGAGTAAAAATATCCTTCGCCACTCCTACTTTCATGTTTATTGAGCGACACACACACACAGACCACCAAAGCCAGACCCTTTATTCCCTCCTTTCTTCTTCTTTCATCTTAAGCCACATTGTTTTCAATTCCACAGATTTTTTTTTTTTTAACATGACCCAGTGCCTGCGAATGTGACGTCTGCGGCAGATGTGAAGGATTCAGAGCTCTTCTATACACAAGCTCGAGTGTGTTTGAGTGGGGACTCGCATATTGGCACAAAATCCTGCAGATGGGAGTTTGTGTGGGAGGACCACGGAATCTCCCCAAGAGCCGGCGCTGCATTCATGCCATATTTGGTGCTTCTGAGTATTTGCTGTCAGTCAAGGCCAAGTTTCAAGTACAGCCTGTACATCTAGTGGACCTTGGATAAAAAGCCTTTCCAAAATAATTTCTTGTTTGACTTACCCTGCTTGACCCGCTGGAAGGTTGGCGTGTGCGGTATCAGCACTGCGCCGCTGTGCCAAATCTGTTTGCTCGCAGAAAAGTGTCATAAATTGACTTTGAAACACTTTCCAGGGATTGCCCTAAACTTCCTGCAACTCAGCTCTGTGTGTCTTTGTGAGATTGCCAACACATTTATAATCAAATGCAACTGCTGCTCAGACAAACTACGACAACCCTCTTGTGACATTCAGCCACCCTCAGCTGTAGATAAGAAGCCAAAGTGTCCCAGCCCTCTTGAAAGCGATGCTTTTCTCCCAAATGCTAAAATGCAGAATGAACCCTGCAGGGAAAGAAGCTCACTATCCGATTTATCATCTGCGCTCCCCAGGACACACATTTTTACACACATGCGCTCGTCTCTGCATCTCGGACCGTTTTTCCTCTTCAGAGCAACAGCTGAGAGTGGGAGCACAAGTCAGCATCAATATTAGTGCGTGTGTATGTGTGCGCACAGCCGCTCCTCCTGCATGCTGATCTGAAGCAGCGTTGGTGGTGCTCGCCCACATCCGCTGCATCCTGACCCGTCTAAAGCGGCGAGTGCATGCATTACCCATGCCAAAATATTTGGAGGGTTGAGTGTAACTTGACATCAGGAGAGCTGTCCCGTTTTTAGATTCTTGGATAGCCATAGGCTGTCACTTCTTCCCAGGATGCATCATTTCATGAGGGGATACACCTAGCAATTCAATTCAATTCAATTCAAAAATACTTTATTATTATTTATTATTATTATTATTATTATACCTTTATTTCACCAGGAAGAAATCCATTGAGATCATCAATCTCTTTTACAAGGATGTCCTGGGCTATAAACACATATAGCAACAGTCTGCCCAAGAGGACTGAGAGGACTTATTACCACCAAAGGGACTTTAATTGTTGTTGTAGCTCATCGTCCTGGTTTCATTAGAGCTGTTATAGATGCTGATGGCTGTGGGTAGGAAGGATCTGCAGCAGATCTGAGGAAATTGGCTGCAGATGCCGATCCGTCCACTCAGACCCAGCAGACCTCTCGGTCCTCTTGGGCAGCAGGATTGCCTGAATGCCGTGCAGAACTCCTCCCTAGCAGTGGCCATTTCTCCAAGCAGCCCTTCATTGTCGCGGACTTAACTGCAGGTGCCGGGGGACGATCTTGGCCCTCCTGCTGTCATGAGCCACGCTTCGTACCGCCAAGATCTCGGCAATCAGGCACCACCTCCAGGTAGACGGGTATGCATCAACGGTGCCTCCTTTTCAACTCCTTTGGGATTTGGGGCTGTAGTTGATGTCTTATTTGAGCTTTTGAGATGTTAATCAGCTGCTCCCAGTTGTAGAAAATCACCTTGTTGTCATGGTTACACATCATAACAAATGTCCAAAAGTAAAAAAAATGTTTCAGTAAAAATCCTTCTAGCAGCACAGCATCTGATACCAGAGGAAGTAATCAACCGAAAAAAGCTATTTATATCCAGAAAAAAGAGGAAATAAAGTTTTCAAAAGCAAAATCTCAGAATGGATGTGAGAGCTACTCCAACACATCTTGAGCGGCGCAATCCTAGAACAAATATGGCCGTATAGCAGACTTGGACTGAAGGCTAAAACAAGAATGCATGTGCTCCCATACAACAACAATGAAAATCATCCATAAATGGTGGACTGCTGTCATTATAGCAACATGAGAGATAGTGCATAAAATAAGACCTCAAAAACCAAATCAGGATGGTTCCTGACAGACATGTTGCCTTTTAAGTGATGCACAAAGCACCACCTCTTTGGGAATCTCCTCTCCCTTAAATCTTCAGCAAAGAAGCCTCGAGATAGTATTGTCGCTTCCTCCTACCTCCTTCCACTCTCACCCTCCCTCTCCTTTAGAGAGGCCACCTTTAACCCACCAACATGAAGCAAATCCATTGTTGTTCGCCCTCCTCAGCCACACCTCACACTATTTGTGTGAACAGTGATGGGAAGATTGCTGCCTTTCGTTTGTCTAGCCCCTGCATCGCTTACTGCGAAGCTGTAATTAGTGTCAAGAACAAATTTGTTAGTGCTAATAAGGCTCCAAGCTGTGTTGTTAGCATGCACAACATGGCGTCAAAGAGAGGCACGACCAGATGTAGCCTCTGGATGACGGGAAACTAGGATGTAGAACTGCAACCTTGAAGGAACGCACAGCTTATCTTTGCTCTGGAGCTAAATGTGTAGCAGGGATAGATACAAAATACTGTCATGCAAAAACACTTGTAAAGAAGTAGAAGTGCTGTAAAAAGCCGTCATAATCAATGATAATGATAATTTGCTGACGTCAATATATTCTAAAAAGGAGAACAGTAATTCTTTTTGCATTTTCACTGCCTCTTTACAGTAGCTCCATCAAGTAAAGCTTATATTTTATTCAGGTCTGAGCCGCACCATAGATAAACAATATTGGGTCTGTGTCTGTTTTATGAAAGGGTGGAACAGCAGAACAATAAAAACTGGGGCAAGAGATGAGTCTTTGAGTTGTAGCATTGAACCATTTGTTAATATCTGGCCTGATGGGTGAATTTTTAGCATTTTGTTTTGCGTGAATGAAGATAATAAATGAGGCTGTGGTGACGTTAAAGTGCGTGTGACATGATTTTTGAACTTTACATAAAATGGCACAACATATATATCTTGTATCATTCAACTATGTTCGTTTTTGCAAACAAAATGATAAATATATGAA
>JARVGS010000761.1:21596992-21607000 GCA_031762315.1 Hypsolebias antenori | reverse complement strand
GTTTACTACGATAGTTTAGCTGATAATAAAACAACATGGTGCCTGTTATGCAGCTGTTTTTCCACTTGTTCTGTTTTCACCTGTGTGGTTTTCCTTACTTTGCACAGTAAAAAGTTCAGAATTTGTGAGAACATAAAAGTTACTGCTGCATTGTTAAATGCTTGTTGTTTGTGGGAAATGAACAACGGCTGTAATGTCTGATTTTCATCAGAAATAAGAACTTGCAATGGGATCATGTAAAACCACGTAATGATGCAGTAATGACAGCTAAGTGCTCGTGGGTCAGAGTTTCAGCATGTTGATGGGCGCTGCGGCTGGAGTCCTGCAGCATATACTGCATCTCGAGTTATAAGAGCTTCCATTTGTCTGACCATGTTTTTCTTAAAACGTGCCTCACGCGTTCACTCACAGCATTTTACAACTGCTTTTTAAGAAAATGCGACTCATTTGTGTCATCATGAAAAATAGCCAGCACTCAGACAAACACCCGGTCAAACAAATGCTTTTAAAAAGCTGGATTTATATATGCTTTTGGAGCATGTGTACAGTATTTTATTTTTAATAGCTGTAACAAATATATCATTTTTCCTGCACAAACAATGATCATACAGTATATTCCAGTCCCATCTGAGGTCTTGCCAATGTCTATGCAAGGCTTATTCGATCGAAATATCTCTTGATGGACTTCAATGCAATTATCAGAAAGTAATCTTTGGATGTGCATAAACCGCTGATTAACTTCATCGATCTAATGCAAAATTGTTATAACCACATCTCTTTTCTGCAAATGATGATTGAAAACTAAAACTCTGGCATAGTAGGTGGTAACATGCATTTCTGTAAGGAAACTGATTTAACGTAGCTACCATACTTTTGAACTGAAAGGCGCACTTAAAATCCTTTAATTTTCTCAAAAATCGACAGTGAGCCTTATAATCTGGTATTAATTCTGGTTGTGTTTACTGATCTCAAATCAATTTTCTGTGGTATATGACGCTCAAAAATCTGGCAAAATGAACTTATTTCACTTAATGATATGATGCATGTTCTTTGATGTTGTGCCTTATAATTCAGCGTGCCTTATATTCCGAAAAATACACTACATCCTTAGATGCATGTTAATAGGTATCAACAGTGCACACTTACCTTGACTGGTTGTAGATCTGTGGAGGTGGACACCAAACTAGCAGAAAGCACAGGAAACTGAGGCGTAAACACACAACAAGGGAAAGAAATTGGACAATGAACGACAGGTGTGATAATTAGAGATGCAGAGCACGAGCGAAGGAAGAACAAAGCAAACTGGAAGATGCTTTTTATGCCATTAAACAGCAAAGCTGTCAATACAAAACACAAATACGGGTCTAGTTTTAATGAAACTTGCAGCAAGTAATCATTACATGTACATTTAGTTTGGAAACAACCTGCTTGAAGAGGACCACTACATCCAACTGAACCCAGAAAACATACAAATGGATACAGCTCAATCAGTTCTACAAATAATAAGCATAACTTTAGTGTGTTTAAAGCTGAGGCTCATCTCCAAGACATACTTTTAAGTGCTACTTATTGCACAAGACCTTTGATTAACCTCCTAAGACCCGAACTCTTGCATATGTAGATGCCAGCCCCTAGGAGTATGCTGGTGAAGATTCTCAGTCATCCAGGACATGATAAAATCAAAAAAGATTCAATACAGAAACAACTGGTCTTTATTTGAAATAAATAAAGTCCAGTTGTTCCTGTATTGAACCTTTTTTGATTTCAGCCCCTAGGAGGTTAAAACTCTACCGTTAACTTCCGGAAAAAACTTACAACGTAATCATTGCTTATACATATACAATTGGTTAAAGTTTGGAGTCAACAAATTCAATTTGCCCTGAAAATAAACATTGCAAGTTTAAAAATGGCTTATTATAGAGTGTGCCCCCCCCCCCCCAAAAAAATAGTATTTTTTTACAGGTTCATTACTGAAACTGTGCAAATGTCAGGTCATCTGAGGCTAACAAGCTTTACATTAGCATATTTTTATTTTCATAAACACTACAAGTCTCCTGCAGTCTGAAATACCAAACAAGCATTTCATAAAATATTTACTCTCAATGCAAATCAGGGGTGATGTGCTCAGGATTTTGTACAAAAACACATTTTGCACTGAGAGAAATAAGAGGGCTGATGGAGGCTCTGCAGTTGTTTGTTCAGCACCTTGATGGGAACATAAAGCAATCCCTTTAGAAAAAAGACCCTCAATTTGGACATGAGGTCACCAATAGACTTGTTACAGAGAAATTATCCGTTATTCATTTTATCTCTTGTTTTGTTTATTACAACTTGGACAAGATGTTCAGGTACTTGCTTATAACAAAAGACACAATTTAAGAAATGTAAGACATAATCAAATTTATCTGTCAATGTGCTTTGCACTTTTTTTTGGTCATACTTTTTGTGATCAGAATGCATCAGTTTTGTAAAGGGTTTACAGACAGTCATTTATGCTGGTGCAGAGGAAAAGGGCTAAGACCCAATGTTTGTTTCAAAGGTCTGCGAGCATGAGGGACCTGATCCTGAAGGACTAAGGATAACCAGACATCCCCTTAACATGGACAGAAACAATCTGAAATGCACTGCAGTAGAAAACACATTAACAATGACATAGCTTACACTGCATTCATTAGTATAAGGAAAGGGTTAGTTTTCTATCAGAACCTCCATCCCAGTCTCCATCCATTATCTTCTGCTTATTCCGAAGTTGGGTCACGGGAGCAGCAGCTTGAGCAGGGAGGCACAGACATCTCTTTCCACAGCCACCTCTTTCAGCTCTTCTGGAGGATTCCAAGGAGTTCTCATGTCAACCAAGAGAAATAGTCTGTCCAGCATGTCCAGGGTCTTCCCTGAGGTCTCCTCCCAGCCGGACATGCCCGAAGCACCTCCCTAGGGAGATGCCCAAGGAGCATCCTTACCACATGCCTGAACCACCTCAACTGGCTCCTCTTGATGTGGAGGAGCAGCATTTCTACTCTGAGTCTCTTCCAGATAACTGAACTTCTCACCCTGTCTCTAATGGAGTCCAGCTGCCCTACAAAGGAAACTCATTTCAGCCGCCTGTATCTGCAATCTCTTTCTTTCGGTCACTACCCAGAGCTCGTGACCATAGGTGAGGGTAGGAATGTAAACTGACCGGTAAACAGAGAGTTTTGACTTACAGCTCAGCTCTCCCTTCACCACAACGGACCGGTACAGAGTCCGCAATACTGCAGACACTGTACCAATCAGTCTGTCAATCTCAGGTTTCATTCTTCCCTTACTTGTGTACAAACCCGGAGATACTTGAACTCATCCACTTGAGGCAGAAACTCACCCTCGATCTGAAGAGAGCAATCCACCTTTTCCGGTTGAGGCCCATGGCCTCAGATTTGGAGGCGCTGATTCTCATCCCAGCCACTTCACACTCTACTGCAAACCTCTCCAGTGAGAGCTGAAGATCACAGCACGACAACGCTAACAAGACCACATCATCTGCAAAGAGCAGAGACGGAATCCTGAGGCCACTGAACCGGAAACCCTCCGCCCGCTGGTTGCACTGAGAAATTCTGTTCATAAAACGTATGAGCAGAATAGGTGACAACGGTCAGCCCTGGCAGAATCATCCCATTGAGCCTTTGGGACTCATTTACAAGAGAGACCTGAAATGCCTTCTCTAAGTCTACAAAACACAGACTGGATGGGCAAACTTCCATAACCCCTCAAGGACCCTAGTGAGGGTAAAGAGCTGATCCAGTGTTCCACGGCCAGGATGGAACCCACATTGTTCCTCCTGGATCTGAGGTTCGACCAATAATCGGACTCGCTTTTCCAGAGCCCCTTTGGCTACTGCCCATGGCATCATGCACCGGACCCTTCCTGCAAGTGGTGGGTCCACAGGAAGGCTAACTCATGGTGCTCCTTCAGGCTGAGCCCAACTGGACCCAAGGGGTAGTGACCGGTCAACAGGCACTTGCCGACAAGCCCCTTCCCCAGGCCTGGCTCCAGGGTGGGGCCCCGGTAACCCCCGTCCAGGCAAGGGATACTGAGTTCCTTGTTTTTTTCTGTCCATAAAAGTCTTCTGAATCACTGGCCTGGCCTGTCACCTATCATCTCAGTCTCAGTCTCAAAAAAACTCAAATGAGGTTCCATAAAGAATCTCCCTGTATTTTAAGCCAGTCACCATCCCCTTAAATCTGACGTTGTTTCAGTTTATGCTGATGAAAGCTTCCTCCTCAGCATGATGCTGCCACCACCATGCTTCCCAGCTGAGAACGTGTTCACAGCATGATGAGTGGTGTTAGCTTTGTGCTAGACTGTATCAAAGAAGAACAAAAGTTAAAGTTTTATTATCCACGTGTTTTGGAAAATATCTGGTATTACCTTACAGCCCAACAAGCAATCGTTAGTGCCCTGTCGATAGGCTGATGATCCTCCCTTTGCATGTGAACAGCTAGTTTTGTCTGTCACCAGCAAACTGGTTGATCCACGGTGAGAAGGTGCTTTTTGTAAGACTGAGTTTGTTGCATCTCCTCAGAGTGAAGAAGTTGTATTGGATAAAAGACGAAATGCTTGAACAAAGAAAAATCTGTTCCGAGGACCTGACTCAACCTTATTAGATTTATCTACCGGTACTTGGATTATTGAGAATGCATCAGGACGAAAGAAGATACTGTTTCCTGTTTGAATAATAATTCACAGAAAGATTTAATGGCTCTTCTCTTTCAGAATGCCCATGTATTTTATGACTAGTTACTACTACAGGTCATTAGCTGTGGGGCTGATGTGTCCGCCTGATGCCATGAGTTTTACGCACAGTTCTTTACTGCCCATGGCTTCAATAGACCAAGCCATCAGCTGAAGTCAACAGGGGTTTTCTTGTCTCTGTAAATCTTAAGGTTGATTTTTCTGCCCTACCCAAACCTTTTAACAAAACCATAATCCTTTCTGTTCCTGTTGCTTTATGAACCACTAAAACATTGTGTATTTTTAATCATAAGGAAAGTAAAGTTTATCCCAGACCTGACTGAGGCAAGGTTATCGTAGCCCCACTACTCTTGAGTTTTACTGTCTCTAAATTCCTTCACCTAGTTCAGGGCCAATACTTCAATCTTTCATCCATCATGCAGCACGCACATTCAGCAATCCTTGCACAGCTTGTGCCCTCCAACCAGCACCCAGGTCCAAACCCCTCCCCAATCATGAAGCCATGATGAGAAGTTTCAGAATGAGTTATTGCTGTCGCATTAAAGGACATCTCCTGCAGGACAAATGGCGGTCCTCGGATCAACGCGCCCACATTAACCTTCCTGCGCAAAGATCAGACACAAGCTTGCATTCACTAGGGAGTTAGGTCATCGTTCTAGGAATATAGTTTCTGGTGCCCCTTTACTAGAGCCCCTGCAGTAGAAAACGCTGCATGGCCTGGCGGATAGAGACAAGAAAAATATACCCCTCCACAAAAATGCCATGCGGGCCTTTGCCAGCATAGTTATGTATCGCCCTAAGCACATTGTAACTCCCACCTGAGGAAAAGGTTGTGCACAGATGAGCTGTGTCATTTTATTACAGCGACTAAGCCGGGGTAATTACCTTAATACTGTTTAATTATGCTAAGTAGGACTCAATTAATGTTTAAATGGTATCTTTACCTATTGAAAGTGCAGAGGCAGATGAAAAATCCAGAGTCATATGGACACGACTTCTGAAATAAATAGCCTCTTGGTGACTCTAATAAGAATTTAAGAAAAACATGATATTTGATAATTCATCTAGAAATTGTTTTCATTCTTTTTATGTTCTCACTCACTGCACAGCGATCAAGTTGTATCTTTAAGTAACTGCAGCTGTTTGAAGAAACAGGTTCAAGCTGTTTTTAAAGATGGCTTCCGTCACTGGGTTTGATTGTTCACACAACACTGTGAATATATCCCCAAAAATACAGATGATGTATTTTTTACTCAAGCGTTATTTGCTAATGAGTTTTCAGCTTGAAGTTCATGATGAAGTTAAATCACAAGAACATTGTTTATTTTCTGTGTTAAGCGATCTTTAAAATAGTCTAATCTTAAATAACTGTTCAAGCTACCTTTCCTGAGATTTACTCAGTCCCTCCTGCTGCAAGTTTTGATGTGTTTTACTGTCCACTGCGATGGTATCGAATGTTGTCTTTTATAATGATGGCATTCATCAGTCTGAGCTTTCCGACACTTGAACTACAGCTGGATAGCCTTCGATGTAAGGTGTTTAATTATCTGCTCTCTAAGAGACACCTGGGTATTATATTGAACTAATTTATTCTCAATGGAAATCCTGGAAGGTCTGTTTTATTTTCCTTTGAAACAGTTTAAAAGTCATTTTTAGCAGTGGCATTGTTCATCTATCCATCCATCTATTCCATTTACCTGCATTGATGGGGTACATATCCAGCCATCACATGGACACCTGCACAATTTAGAGTTACCAATCAGCCTAATATGCATGTTTTTGGTCAGTGGGAGGAAATCGGAGTGCCTGGAGAAAACCCACGCACGCACAGATAGAACATGCAAACTCCACCCAGAAAGGTCCCGGGCCAGGATTTGAACCGGCAACCTTCTCGCTGAGAGGCAACATCTCTAACAAGCGCCACCATGACACATATTATAGTTCAGGTCTTTTGAAGTTGGGATCTCTGAATAGGCTATGAACAATTAATATCTTACCTGTTGTAGATAGCTCTTTAAACAACCTCGGTTAACAAAAATAATAATAATAAAATAAATTAGTTCTGACTGACTGACAAACTAACAGTTTATATGAGCAAGGTCAAAATGACAGCCACCTTAAAGCAACTCCATATCAAACATTTTACAACTTGAATATAAATATGATGCTATTACTGCACGAAATACCCCAGACAGCACTGGACGTGCTACAGCTAGCTGCAGCTACTATTTGCTCTTACAAATAACCACATAATTACATGTGCATAAGTGTTTATTGAAAAACTGACAGTGTTGAGTAAAAACCACTACTTATCCACGTGTAGAGTTGCAGTTTAAACTTCAAGCTGATATACCTAAAGCCTGAGAACATGAGGGTTCTGCACAGTATCTTATCTGTTCCTAGAACTGTGCTCTTCTTCTCTGTTGTTGTTTTTGGGATCTGCAAGAGCTACTGACCCAATTCGGGAGTGTTCCGATGACCACTGGCACCACTGAGGCCTTGACTCCCCACAACTTCTCTATTTCCTTCTTTTTAACACGGGACAACATTTTTAAATTGCATGCATATTGTAAATGTTTGTGCATTTGTAGTGGAGGGGGTTGAGGGTGACCATGATGTACAGACACAATCACTCAAGGCATGCTGGGTAGATAAACTCTCAAAACATAAACTTTGAAAATGTACCATTCTCTAAAGACTAATCTGAAAAGTAACATGCATTTTAAACCTATTATCATTTTACTGTATTGTCCTGTGGCTTTTAACCAGCAAGACCAGAATAATCGATCATAGATCACTCAGAAATCACAGTACAGTACATCTTATTCCCATGAATTTAATTTCAACTGAGGAATGAATTATGGTGCTTTTTTTCCCATTTACATTTCCCACATACTACCATGAACCAAAGACAATTAATTTTAGCCAAATAATACAAAACAAAAATACTTTTCTTTTTTACTTTTTTCAACTGAAACAGTTTTACAGTCACTACATATTCATTAAAAAAATTACACATTGAGTGAGGCTTAAATTTGAACTTTTAAATCAGGAAGAGGTATAAAACTCTAGAATGAAAAAAAAAAAACCACTGATAAGGTCATAAATCCTGATCTCAATCTTGGCATCCTAAACTGAAGATAGACTGCTCGGAGAAATCAATAATCTGAAGAGGCAGGAGAAAGGACAATTTAGAACCGCTGAGATAAAAGCTGAACACAGAGGATCGAATGAAATTTGTACAATGGCAAAGAAAAAGGTATTGCTTCTTTTTTTTTTTCTGTTCAACAGATCAACTCTACAGCTTCATTTCTCCAGAGGAAACCTCCACCAACGCATAAGAGCTCTCACACACAATCCCACACAGTGGTCAGTTGCAGGCGTCCCACCTACACAGACAACACTGCACATGTCTTCCCATGCAAAAATGCATTTTAATAGATTGCAATCGATTTGTACTTAAAGAAATGCATGCATTTCATATCTACAGTATGTGTGTGTGCATGCATACACATACACCCTGATTGGTTTTTTGCTGTCTTGATGAGTTGAGTTAAAAGTGCCGTTGAGCTATTTATATGGGAAAAAAATGGAGGAGTTTCAAATGAAATCACAACAAATTGGCTAAATATGCTGCACAGGGAAGCAAGCCAATAGAATTAGCTTCCCCAGTGCTGGTTTTTGCACGTATAACTTAAACCCCATCACATAGCTTTGATTGGGCTATGCCATGTAATTAAACACAGGCCTATATGGTAAATATATCCAACCCAAATCAGATGGATAGAAAATATTTAAATGTTTCTTTAGAATTATTTATAGTCTGCTGAGCCGACACGTTTGGAGTAATTTATCTCCGGACCATCAGAAACATTTATGAGTCTGTTTCAGCAGTGTGCTCTAAACAAGAAGTCATAAATCCCCACCACTGTATCCTTATTCCTCTCTCCTTTCGTCGTGCCCCACGTTCCTCTGCCTCCTCCCTCTCCTCATTTTTCAACAGCCCGCATCAGTTGAGCGTCCGGCTCTGAAGATGTGGCCATCAGTTTCAAATTCATCACCCGTGATTGGATTTCAGGGGGAGTGAAAAACGGGAGGTTTAATGTTGTGTTGCTTCCTAAACAGTGAAGTGGAACACATTTCAAAACTAATGTCCTTCATGCAGCAGTTCTGGGAAATAAATTAGATACATAATACCCCACGGGTTGAGCGAAAAAGGAGATAAGCGAATGATGCTATAGTTTTCAGCAGACTCCACTCAACAGCCCATTTAGTGCATTTGCACAATTAAAGAAGTGAGCAGCCTTGCTAGTCTGAACAGATGCAACAGTTTTGAGATCTGTTCAGTCTCCACAAGGTGGAGTCATGCTCATTAGCTGAATGTTGCATTTCACTTTGACAGCTGCTCTCACTTTTGCACATTTTGTTGTGTGTCGGTCATTTAGAACGATGTGTCTAAAGTGTTGAAGTCCAAACTTGTCTCCTCGCTGGGAGGACTTCAAGAAAGGGGAGACGGTGAATCCATTATCACAAATTGGAGCGTATCTTGCTGTCTTGACCCATCCATTGACCTTTGAAATCATCTCCTCTGTGGGGCGGAACTCAGTTCATTTCTCACAGTTTCTGCCAGTACACAATTTTTGTGTCTTCAGTCACAAAATAACAGCCAGCAAACTGGGCTTTCTGACCTGCTGAGCTGTCTCTCAACTCATCTGTGATCGTTCTTTCGCTGTTGAGCTCTCAGTTCCCTCTTGCAACTCATCCTCACTCATTACAATTGAAAACACCCTTGTGCACACACTGAACACTTGAAATTCCACAAGAGGAAAAACTAATTTCAGCTGATTTTTGTCTTATTTAGTCTGTTGCTTCATAAAGGGCATTATACTACTGGTGGTTAGCTTTGTTCTGCAGCTGACTTTACCGAAGTGCAAACTAAGTGGCAGAGTTAACAAGCTTTGTCTGGGTCGAACAAGTCCAGCCATCCCTGACTCATGATCAGCTTACCAATCGACAGCCTGCATAAGTTTCCAAGAACACTGAGTGTAGAACAAATTTTAGCATGCAGGGAAAGCCATCTACCGTATTTTCCGGTGTATAAGTCACAGTTTTTTTTTTTTTTTTTTTTTTACTGATTTTCATGTCCTGCGACTTATACAGCGGTGCGACTTATTTATGGATTTCCCCCATGTTTTTAGACTCATTTTTTGGCTGAGAAATGACCGTTTCCATTCATTCTGACTGGGGGGGGGGGGGGGGGTGTGCAGTACCACTTTTTGG
>JARVGS010000761.1:21557762-21568952 GCA_031762315.1 Hypsolebias antenori | reverse complement strand
CACCCCACACACAAAAGAAACGGCACTGTGTGTAGCTATTGAAAGTCAATGGGAGGTGTGATGACGTCACTGGGAGGGGTTCGCAAGTCCGAGTTACCGTAAGTCGAGGACTATCTGTATAGATCTTTTTTAAAGAAGGATGTGTTTTTGTATGGTGCTCATATTAATTAGCACTACAATCAAATAACCAATAAATTCCACCACAAAGAATATTACATTCACCTTAACAGATTAATTTTCTTTTGGATGAACTGCTTAAATATTATAGTAGCTTTGTAAGGTCAAATGCATTAATTTTTATGATAATGTATGACAGTGTAAAAAAAGAGAGACACACTTTTGAGCGAAAACAATATGGTTAATAAGAGCATTTGTGCACAAAAACCTGTTAAAGCTTGCCCAACCTTACTGCAATCACAGATTTTCTGTAAAAATTAAAATTTCTCATATGAAATGAAAAACCTTACATCATGAAACCATATTTTATTAGGAAAAGCTTTGATATGTTTGGAAGTTTATTTCCATATGGTTGAAAATATCATGTTTAAATCATGAAGCATTAATATGATCACAGCCACTGAGTTCTATCTATAAAATATAATGTGCTAAATGTTGTTTGTGTTGCACAATCAAAAGCTAAATTAAGAATAAATGTCCCCACTATAGGCATTAATATTTAATTTACTAAGACATAGAGAAATTGCATTTCCTGCAAAAATGCAGCGTGAATGCTTATTGCAAAAAGAACTTGCTTAAAACACCTGAAATTAGCTTTAAAAAAAGCATTTTTAAATGTAGCCGAAATGGAAGAACAAGCCTAAATCAGCAGAAAAAAGCAGAAATGACACATATTTGCTGAAATAGGCTTAAATAAGCAGAAATGAGCAAAAACAGTTTTAAAAAAGGTTGAAATTAGCTAAAGATATGGCTGGAAAGTAGCTTAAACCACCAGAAGGAAGTGGAAAGAGCTGAGCCATTAAAAAAAAGTGGAATTGGCTGAAACGGCTAAAATTAGCATAGAGCAGCTAAATAGTAGCTGAAATATCATAACTAGCTGAAATTAGAATAATTAAGCTGAAAGGAGAAGTTAATTAAACTGAAAGTGGCAGAAATTACCATGAAAAACTTAAATTTACCAATATTTGAGAACAGCCCAATACTAGCTTAAAAAAATGCTTAAAAAAAGGGTTAGCCGAAAGATTAGAACAAGATCAAATTAGCAGAAGAAAGCAGAAAGAATAAATTTGCCCAATTAGGCTGAAAAAAGCAGAAATGAGAGGAATAAAGTAGAAATTATCTGAAAAAAAGCTTAAACTAGCAAAAAACTGAACTGAAAAGTAGCTTAAAAAAGGCAGAAAGAAGCTTAAATAATCAGAAGTTGAGAGAGCACAATTTTGCTGAGTTATGCTGAATAAAGTTCAAATGGGTGCAAAAAATGTGGAATTAGCTGAAAAAGCTAAACTTAGTATAAAACCGATAAAATAATAGATGAAATAGTAGAACAAGCTGCAACTTGCAAAAATAAGCCGAAAGGAGCATAAAAAGCTGAAATTAGCAGAAAGAAGTTAGAAGAAGCAAAAAAAAAATGTTGAGGTTAACAAAAAGAAGCTGAACGGAGCGCAAAACAGCTGAAAGTAGCTGAAAATATTTTAAATTTGCACAAAGAAACTGAACCAGGACAACATGTGAAAGGAGCAGTAAAAGGTTGTAAATAGATTTAAAGGTTTGAAGGATGTAAAATGAGCTCAGTTAATTTTCTATGAGGGAAAAACGTGGCAGAAAAGGCTAAATATTTCAAAAAGCTAAAGCTGCACTAATACCAAAAGTCATAGCAGGATTGTCACCAGTGCAATGCAGAGGTGAAACCATCAAACAGCAAAACAAAATGTGATTATTACTTTGACAAAGCAGAATCAGAGCTGGATTCTCCGTTTTCTGACACTGAACAGCAAGAGGAAGACTTTAGCTGTCGCAGCCAAGTGTATTGTTCACAACAAATGTGTTTACTCTTCCAGGGCTACAGTATTTGACCACGCAGAGCTGGCAGAGTTCCTCATTTCACTGGTAAATATAAAACCCTACAAACACAAAGGAACATCCTGTTTCAGTATCAGGAATTTTGTTCATAATCTCTGATTTTATTAAATAAATTCAGAACGCGTTTCAAAAATTAAACAAAGCTTTTGAGATTTTTAAGATCATCAGAACAAATGGAACAACACAGCTGCGTTTGTCTTTATTCTTTGGATTTAATTAAGTGGAGTGTTATCAGCTGATCTGTACATAACCCTGTTTTTATTATTGCACAATATTTGTCACTTAAATGCACCAGACGACTCTGTAAATGTTCAGGGTGATGACCAGAGCAAACGTCCCCATCTGTTGCACAAAGGTTGTTTAAATAGAAGTTAATTGTTAGGAGGGGGATTAGTGTATTTAACATAAACTCATTTTGTTGGCAAACACTGTAACAGGATGTAAATATGAGCTAATTTAGCGATAAAACCATAAAATGAAGCCATTAAGCAGCAGCTTTAGGAGGAAGAATTAATCATTGTGTCTTTGTTATAGATTATTAAATTAAATTAAATTAATTAAACTGGACATGTAGGCTTTTATTGTGCTGTTTTAGTTACTGAGCTTCCACCTAATTATTTTAAACACTACTGTTCAAACTTTCTGCTTAATTATGGTTTATTCATAATTACAAAATCGTATTTTATTTTATTTTCTGTGACCATTTTTTATTTACCATAATTTTTGGACTATAAGGTGCACTTAAAATCCTTTAATTTTCTCAAAAATTGACATTGACAGTACAATCAGGTGTGCCTTATGTATTAATTCTGGTTGTGCTTACTGACCTCAAGCTTGTTTTATGTGGTTGTTGTGAATGAGTTGAATAAAGTTTAACTTATCTGTTTTTTCTTGTTTTGTTTTGTTTTTTTGCTTAATGACCCTTATAATCCGGTGCACCTTATAGTCCAAAAAATATGGTACTCTAGCTGCTTGAAAATGTAAAGTAATCTAACATAGTGAAAATAGCAGCCAAAAATGTTTTAAAGTACTTTAAGAAGCTTGAAGAAGGCTTGATTAAGATTACTTAAAAATATTACAAAACAGTGTGTCTGCATGGAAGGATAAGTTTAAAAAAAGAAAGATTACGCAGTACTTTCTTCCAGTAAAGTTAATATTTGTTATACAACCAGCTGATGCTTTTAAAGGTGTGAATCCTGTAAAAAGATTCATGAATTTGCACTTAATGTCCACTTTCATATTAATGGGAACATTTCCTGGGATTTAATGTAGAAGTATCAGGTTCCTCACAGGTGATGATTCAGGCAGAAGAAATATTTGAAACTTGTTGCCCGACACTGCACAATAATCCTTTTGTTTATTGCAGCTTTGTTTGTGTACTTGAGGCAACACGTTTAATGGTGGGGAACATTCAACAGAACTATTTACATATTTAAACTCTATTTAAATCATTTCTTTGTTTGCTTATCTCTGCTTTTAATCAGAATCAGAATAGGCTTTATTATCATTGTACTGAGATCCAGCAAGAACATGTTCGTACAGTCGTCCCAAAGATAGGCGGCATGCACGTAGCTGCTGCTATGATAGCACAGCGTCTTATCCTTGTCAGAATACTATTTTTTCTTTTAGATAGAAAAGGGGGGAAAGCCATGAGCAAGGGATGGTGCCGTTACAAAAATGATCCCTTCACACCTTGTCCTATCAGGACATGATTTAAGTCATGAAAAAACTCTGCCAGCAAGCACATTTATGAACACGTTACATATGCATTTGACGGCAAGGTGGTCCATGAAGCACTTCCAGATAGACCATAGTCCTGATAAGATGGTCAGTCGGCAAAGTTTTGATAAGCCTCCACAGAAGTTTGGGGGGGTTGCAATATGATGCTTTTCCTTGGTTTACACATTTCCCAGGAGAAATTGATATGTCGGCCTCTTTTCGAGGCCAACCGGGGGCGTCAGATTACTTTAAGCCACAATTGATTTTTTCTGGCAGACTGTTTTTTCTTGTCAGCCTTGAGTCCTACTGGTACTTTCCAGATCCAAAATGGCCAGGGTGCATTCTACAGGTCCGTGCTTATGAGCCCCTCCAGGGTCGTTTCCAACATTTTGGCGAGTCCCAAAGTCGCAGATGGCCTGCGATTCTCACAAATCACTTCCATCTTACTGTTTAGCTCGTAAATCAGCTGATTTTGAGTCCTCAAAGCATAAACCATACTTCACAAGCAGGCAGCCTGACAAGGGCCAAATTAGCTGCAGCCGTCTTCTTGTGCTGTATGTTGATAGACCAGGAACCAGCCGATTCCAAAAAGCAGGAAACCTGTTATCATAAATCCAATTGTATGTGTTCAGCATCCTCCTGAGGTGCTCAGAGGAACATGAGGGCTCTCCAGGACCTAGTCGCTTTGTTGAAAAGATTTTGTCGATTGCGTTGGAAGTCCAGTCCAGCTGATCACCTTTGAGCTGATTAGCTGATCTAACCCACTTTGGTCTTGGCTCTACTACGTTAATCAAAACCAAACATTTTTTTCTAAATAGAGGATATTTAAGAAGCTGTAATAGTTCATTAAGCATATGTGAAATATTTTACGAGACATTTTCATGCATAATCTTGCTACTGTCACCCTACAAATCTGTGATGTAAACTATGCAACACATACATTAATTTAAAAAGTCTAACTTTTTATATACACTACACTTATGACTAAATATACTTTCCACAAAGCTTGTATTAACTACTACAAGCGTGTCAAAATGGATTAACTAATTTGCATTTTATTCGCCTCTTCTCTGCAGGGTGCAGACCTTAACAGCACTGATTGTAAAGGAAACTCTCCCTTGCTGCTGGCGACCAGCTGTGGAGCGTGGAAAACTGTAGCTCTGCTGCTGTCAAAAGGTGAGACACGAAGCTGTGCACCTCAACCAGGAGAGCAGAGGTAATTTAGGAACAGGTTGTAAGCATATGCTTGTGTCTGTTTAAGGAGCCAATGTTAATGTGAAAGACAAATGTGGATGTAACTTCCTTCACCTGGCCATTCTGCAGCCCAAAGGACTGAAAAATCTCCCAGATGAAGTACTGCAGGTACTCTCACTGAGTCATTGTCGCTTAGCAGATAATTAATTAATCTATATCACCCTCTGTTACACTTTGTCACACCATATCAAGCTCAATAACATTTTATCATACCCCTTTCTGATCTTTCAGGATCTCTGACACTATATTCTATTCTATCACATTCTTTTAAGATCTATGCAGCTCTATGACACTCTAACACACTCTATGATACTCTGTCAGGCTCCACAACACTCTGTGCCCTGTCATACTTTATTCAATTATATCCAGCTCTGTCCCACTCTAACAGGTGTTATTAAGCTCTGTGACATTTAATCATACTCTATTGTGCTTTTAAAAACACAATGCTGCTCTATTTAGGCATTATGATGCTCTTTCACTGTTTCTCACACTCTATCAATCTCTGTGACACTACCTTATACTCTAACTTGTTCTCTCACACTCTATGGTTCTCTACCAGGCTCCAGGCCATTCTACTGTGCTCCCCCACACTTTATCACTCAATCTGGTTCTGTCACACACAGATGGGATGTTTTATGCTCTAGTAAGCTCTGCCATGTTCTGATACACTCCGTTATCCCCTTTTACACTCTATCAAACTCTTTCATGCCACAGCAGGTTCAACAACAATACATTACACTTTATTACACTCCTTTCTGATCTATCAGGCTCTTGCTGATACTTCATTATACTCTATCGCATTCCTTTAAGCTCTATGAAGCTCTGTGACATTCTAACATGCTCTATCACACTCTATGATATTCTACCAGACTCCACAACGCTCTGTGCTCTGTCATACTTTATCAAACTCTATCAGGCTCTATCCTACTCTAACAGGTGTTGTTAGGCTCTATGACACTTGATCATACTCTATTGTGCTTTTAAAAATATTATGATGCTCTATCAGGCATTATGATGCTCACACTCTATCCTACTTTGTCTCTATGATACTAAATTATACTCTAACATGCTCTACCACACTATGGTGCTCTAGTAGGCTCCAAGTCACTCTACTGTGCTCTGACTTGCTTTATCATACTCTATCTGGTTCTGTAACACTTCAATAGGCTGTTTGATGCTCTAATAAGCTCTATCACACTCTGATACACTATTATAATCTTTTACACTCCATCAAGCTCTTTCATGCTATATCAGGCTCCAATGAACTCTAACATTTATCACACTCTATAAGACGCTTTACCAGTCTTCATGACACTCTACTGTGTTCTGTCATGTTTTATCAGGCTCTATCATACTCTACCAGATGCTATTAGCCAATTTAACACTTTATCATACACTATCATGGTCTTAAAAATTTATCATGCTCTGTCACGCTTTATGACACTATATCACACTTTATCACACCATCCTCTCCTATCAGGTGCTGTGACAATAAATTACACTCTGTCATACTCTATTACACATTTCAAAGTCTCTCAGGCTCTATAACACTCTAAGATTGCTCTATGGTACTCAGCCAGGCTCCAAAACGCTCTAGTTTGCTCTGTCATACTTCATCATACTCAATCTTGTTCTATCACTCTCTAATATATTATATTATGCTCTGGTATGCTCTATCACACTCTGATACACTCTAAACTATTTTACAAAATTTATCAAGCTCTTTTACACTCAATGACACTAACTCTATGGTACTCTGTAATGCTCTGTTAGGCTCTATGACACTCTATTGTACTCTGTCACACTTCCTTGCATTATATTTAGCTTCATTACAGTCCAATATATTGAATTATGGTCTATCAAGCTCTATCACACTCTTTCACAGTGTTGTGAAGTATAATGCTTTATCATACTTTATCATACATTCGCCTTATGATCCAGCTGCTTTTGCTACTTTTTTGACATCTTATTTTAACTTTTTTTTTTTTTATCTGTATGCCTCTTTTATGATTGACTATTGTTGTCGCTGTTGCCCACTATTGTCATCATTCTTTGTTGAAAACACGTCTCTCTTGTAAATGAGTCCTCGAGGCTCAGTGGGATTAACTTGCCTAAACAGATGTTGAATGAATGCTCTGTCATGGTCTGTCATGCTCTGCAATGCTTTCTCATGCTCTATTACACATAACAGGTCACTTAACCTTTATGTACCATTTGATACCTCCTTAAAAACTATGCAAAACACTTGGGTTGCTCACCATGCCCAAACAGCATGGTCTTTAAGTAACAAAAATAATAAAAAAAAAACAACTTTATTTACAGTATTGAAGTATTCTTGAACCTGAAATGTATCTGCTGTCTATTCAAAAGGTGTTCAACGCATAGTTTAGCCAGTGAAATTGACTATTAGTTGCATTTACCAAGGGATGAGCAGCTGTGTTTATAATGTAATCATGTTTTTGGAATTGAAACCAGTGAAGATGAGAACCACTTCATTTTTTGTCTATGACCTTTATTGTACTATACGGCAACACCGTTTGCATGAGATACTGAATAACAGTAATTCCTTTATTAGTTTAATGTCTGTGACACAGAAAAGGCTCAATTACTTGGAGCATACAGCTATGAGGATTTTAAAGCTAGGAAAACATATTTTTTCTGTATAGTGCAAGTATAAATGTATGCACAACAATTTATTTATGTAATGCTGTGATTGGCTTATTTTATGTTAAATACTTGCACATTGCGTGCCCTCGCAATGAACTATTATATGATTATTTTGCTGTGGAATAGTGGGCCAGAAGGCCTTATATTCCTGAATTAACTACTCATGACTTTGTCAATTTGATCAAAATCATTTCAGTGCACAAAAGCAGACAGTTAACATTGAGTGTTATCTTTTCAGTACATTCAGTTTGCTTCAAATTAAATATTTTTTAAAAGGTTTTGATAATGAACTTAAATTATTTTATTCTATGTAGGCCCTCAACTATTTTATTATGATTATAATGTGCTTATTTTGTTTGATTTCAGCATAACAGCGTGAAGGCTTTGCTGAACTGTGAGGATCACGAGGGCTGCACCCCACTGCATTACGCCTGCAGACTGGGTATCCACGACTCGGTGAAGAACATGCTGGGCCTCTCGGGGCAGGTCGGCCTTGCTTGCAAGTCCAAGGACAAGAAGTCTGCTTTGCATTTTGCCGCTCAGTAAGTTCAACTGGTCCCTGAGGAGCAGGATTTTCCACACACTGAGCCAAATAACATTAATTAAACTGAAAGTTGATTACTAAAGTTGTTCGACCCTTGGAAATTTCTTAAAAAGTGTGCATCTATGTTGGCGTAACAATTTGTGTTTAGTTCCCTTTAAACGTTCATTGCATCGTTTATCTTTGTTAAAGTAAAAAAGTTTTACTTTCTGTTAGAATTCCTAAAGTTTCCCAATTCAGTTGAAAGAAAAGCCACCCAGATATTAAACATATGCTCCGACTATTTGCTTGTCATTGATCAATGATAGTCTAAGAGAATAAAAGGTTAATCAAAGTAGTGCTTCTTCACAAGACACGGACTTTTGATCCAAAAACCATGAAACGAAGAAATCCAGTGGGCAGTAATTAAACGTGATGACCGATGATTAATGAAAGCTGTGACTGCATCTAAAAATGTAAACACAGTCCGGTTGTTTTAGTCCACTGAGAACTTTCCACACTGAGAAGTTTTTTGAAGATTAAATGTAGTAAAGCTCCTACAGCCCACTGACCTGATGAAACAGTCACAAGAATGCAGTCAGGAACAAGTGAGGAATTCCTTTAAAAAAGTGAACATCAAGCATTATTGTTATTGATTTTTTTTTTACATGCACGCCCATTCCAATAGTGCCAAAGGGCAAAAGAACACACTGTGACCTTAACTCATCAGTTGTAATACTTCCACTGTTAGCTGCAAAAAATAATATTCACCTATACAAACACTTCGCATTAAAGAAAAAATATGCATACATATATGTACATTATACATCATACCATATTTTAAACTTCCTTTTCTTCAACCACAACAAAACAGCTAGCAAAAACAAAGCCCTATAGCATAACAAGCCAACTCTAACTATAGGATTTATCAAAAAGGAAAGTCTTAAGCCCAGTCTTCAAACTGGACAATGTGTCAGCCTCACAGACAGAAACTGGAAGTCAGTTGCACAAGAGAGGAGCCTGATAAATGAAAGATCTTCCTCCCATTCTGCTTTTGGAAATGCTCGGGACCATGAGAAAGCCTGCAGTCTAAAAGGGAAGTGCTCAGTTAGGAAAATATGGAACAATAAGATTTCAAATATAAGCTGGAGCTAGGTTGTTGAGAGCTTTGTAGGTTAAAAGTCAGATTTTGAATTCAGTTCTGAATTTGACAGGGAGCCAATGGAGAAAAGCTAAAACTGGAGATATGTGATCTCTCCTACTAAATCCAGTTAAGACTCTGGCAGCAGCATTTTGGATTAACCAAAGACTTTTTTTTTTTTTTTAAGTGTTTGGACACCCAGATATTAAACCTTTACAATAGTCCAGTCAAGATGTGACAAATGCATGAAACAGGTTTTCTACATCATTTTTAGATGTTTCTAATTTTAGTGCTATTACACAAGTGGAAGAAGGCGGTTCTAGTAACGTTTTTAACGTGGGGGATAAAAGACACGTCCTGATCAAAAATAACACCAAGATTTTTAACATTAGAGCTGGAGACTAGATTAGTGCCATTCAAAGAGGGCGAGAGACCGAAAAATGTATTCCTAAAATGCTCAGGTCCAAAAACTACAACCTCATTCTTGTCTGTGTTCAAAAGCAGAAAATTTAGGGTCATCCAGGTTTTTATATCTTTAAGACATGCTTGTAGTCTAAGTAGGTGATTGGATTTGTTGCGTTTTATGGACAAATATAACTCTGTATCATCAGCATAACAATGAAAATGTATCCCATGCTGTTTAATTACCCAACGAAAACATATATAAGGTAAAGAGTATTGGTCCAAGCACTGATCCTTGAGGAACTCCTAGCCATTGCCTCATCAATTTGGTAACAACAACAACTAAAAAAAGACTAAATGAATCTCTCTCCTCATCGCCCTTTTCTTGAAGGTATGGGCGCATCAATACCTGCCACAGGTTACTGGAGACGATCACAGACTCTCGTCTGCTAAACGAAGGCGATGAACGGGGCCTGACACCGCTCCATTTGGCTTCAAAAGGTGGACACACCAAAGTGGTTCAGCTGTTGCTGCGCAAAGGAGCGCTTTTTCACAGGTAAACCCCGAACCTGCTGCTGAAAACGTGCAAAGCTCATGAGCAAGCGCACATCAAACTTTGTTGTTATTTGTGTACACTTTGGTTTACTGACACACCTGCAGTGTAATATATACCTGTGAAACTTTTGACAGTGATTACAAAGGGTGGACATGTCTTCACCATGCTGCTTCTGAAGGATACACACAGACCATGGACATCTTACTGTCAGCCAATATCAAGTTACTGGATAAAACTGATGAGGACGGGGTAAAAGTGACAGCTGCTTTATAAAATCTACATGTATTATCAGTAACCTCATGCGTTTCTGGCATTTTTACACTGAGCTACATTTGAGCGAAATAGTTTTAACATATAATCTTAAAAATATGCATAAATTCCTATGTTTTTGGTACAATATGAACATGGCAGAACACTGCGCTCCATATTGCTGCAAGAGCGGGACATGTGGCTGCAGTCAGGCTGATGCTGGTCAGAGGTGCCGAGTTCGTCCTGAACAAAAATAAGACTTCATTCCTCCATGAAGCTCTGCAGAACGGAAGAAAAGACGTGGTCAACGCTGTGATCGACAGTGACAGGTGCGTCCAATCTTATACACTGAATATTTAAAAAAGCAAACTAAAAAGTCTTTTTTTAAACATATGTTTAATAATTTTCCTCCTACCTAAAATAGGTAGAAAAATTGTTGAAGTATATGTTTTGTTTTATTTGTTCAAGAGCTCAGATAAATTCTGAAAGTTGGATTCATTTTGAGCTTCCATTCTTACAGATGTGACGAGGCCTTGAGGCTGTTTGCCCCAGACTCCGATCAGCGATGCCCCATACTGGACATGATTGAGTTTCTGCCAGAGACCTGCAAGGTTTTGCCAAGAAAAGAAGAAAATCATATATATA
>JARVGS010000761.1:21509896-21520825 GCA_031762315.1 Hypsolebias antenori | reverse complement strand
ATAAATAGCTCCTGGAGGGTAAACTATATCTTGGCTGCAAGAATCAAGCTATGAAATCCATTTACTACCACTGATAGCAGTTGGTCATTAATTATGATGAAGTTTAGCAACTTCTCGGTAAACATTCGAGCTCCGGGGCTTCAGCGGTTTGTTAATGTCCGTTCAGTCCAGAGAAAGTAGTCTGATTTCGGTCAGCCACGCTCAATCTGCCCCTCCTTCAAGATGGGCAGACTGAGCAGGTCAGACTCATCGCGGTTGACCAAAATCAGACTGCCTTCTCCGGACTGAATGAGAATAACACACCGCTGAAGCCCCGGAGCTCGAATGCCCAACGTAAAACTAACTTTACTGTGGTTTAATATTGTGCTATGGCTCGGCAGACATTGCACGCTGCTGTCTTGTTTTGTGATGTTTCTAGTGTAAAATACTTCCACACAGTGGACATGTTTAGATGAAAAGTTGGTTAGCCGTTAGCCACAGTGCTACTGCTCGTTGTAGCTGGCAGCAAACTATGAAATGGATTTCCTGAATGCGAGGTGGGTCTTATCACTCTGGGTTCATGAGACACGCCTCCATTCAGGAAATCCATTCCATAGTTTGAAGTTAACGTGCAGAGCAGCTGGCAGGGAATCACGTGAGGAGACGTTTTACTTGGAGACACAGAGACATGCGTCATGTATCGTAAATCTCTGCAGATTGGATCGGAAAAATCCGATACGTAAATTATGCTAGTATCGGAGGCCGATACAGATACTGGATCGGATCGGCCCCATCCCATAACTTTATATCTACATATACTTAAAATTGGCAACACTTTACAATAAGGTACACAAAATTTGCTTAACTACTAGGGAACGCCTCAGGAACGAATCAGAAGTTAACCAGTATTTACTGGGGAACACACAGCCAAGTATTATTAGGGGACTACTGGTTTGTTACTACAGAAACAGAGGAGAAATTCTCCATGTGGGCTCTGAACAAACTCTGCACCAGTGAGGTCACAGCTCGTAATTGTCAAAATCCTGTTTCCTCGCGATTACTGATTTTATTGGATTTTCTCTTTCGTAAACTAATTGGTTAACTACTCCTGAATCGTTCCTCTTTAGATTCCTTGGTAACTACCCATTAGTTCTTGTTAAGTTCCTCTTCATTTACAAGGTAACTAACCAGTAGTCCTCTAATAAGGCTTGGCTGTGTGTTCCCCAGTAAGTACTGGTTAACTACCCATTAGCTCCTGATTCATTCCTGAGGTGTTCCCTAGCAGTTAACCAAATTTTATGTAACTTACTATAAAATGTTACCATAAAATGTTGGTAAATATTTGCAATATTACAAGGTGTTTACAGTTTTATTTCTGGCTACAAGACAAAGATATGTCCAAATGTTCACTTTCTGGACTAAAGGGGCTTTAAGAAGTTTTCCCACCAACAATAAAACACCATAGTGAATGAATGGAAAACCAATATGGTGAGAGTTTTTAGAAAACCACAGTTTCACAATGAAAAATACTTTGTAACTTGGCAAACGTACAAAGGCATTATTACAAATTATTCCAATTTAGGTCTTGAAATTATTAAAAATCAGATTTGCCATTGTTTATACAATATGTATTAGAGCTATAAACAGAGGAATCGTTGGGATGGACAATGGCCTTTAACCCCACCTGATCCAACACACCCACCCCCACCTCACCTATCCAATGCCTTTCAGTCTGCAGGCCCATCACACACAAAGCGTCGAGTTCCCAAAGCCCTCTCAGACCCCTGTCTTATGTGCATCAGATCAAAGCTCGCCGGAGAAGGGGGGTTTGAGAGGGACCTGACCTGTGGGAGAGGTGGAGGATCCTGCTGTTTGGCTAGCCGACAATGTGGAAAGAGGCAAACAGGCAGCTTCAAGGACAGCCAAAAGCCCCCTCCATCACCACCACTACAAACTCGGAATCCACAGAGGTTTCTCAAGGCCGGGCACGACTGGGGAGTTTGTTTGTTTTGTCGCCATTGAAAGACACTTGAAAAGACTCAGTTCTTCGTCATTTTCTGTCCTCCTCTGTCAGTAGATCACAGATACGCTCACAAAGCTGCGTCCTGTCGCCTTCATCACAATTTTCCTCGCAGACAGTTTCCATCCGTCAGCTTCCTCCCACATTTTGAGCCCTGGAGCATTGATTATTGCTTGACACCAAAAGGTTCCTAACAAATTTTAACAAAACTTTTGCAGAAAGTAATCTGCACATGATTAAATTTTGGAGCCAAATCAAGATGGCTGTCGCAGTCAACATGTTAGAAAACATGAAACGAGAGAAAATGCATTTCCTGCGAAAATGCAGTGTGAATGCTTATTTTTGAAGAACTTGTTGAAAAACAGCTGAAATGTTGCTGAAATGGAAGAACAAGCCTAACTTTGAAGAAAACAGAATAATTCATATTTACTGAATTAAGTTTAAATCAGCAGAATTGAGCACAAAAATTAGCAAATTAGTTTTAAAAAAAGGGACTACAATAAGCAAGAAATAGCTGAAAAATAGCTGAAAAGACAGAAAGAAGCTTTAAAAAAATGGAAGTGGAAAGAGCTGAAATGAGCTAAAAATGTGGAATTAACTGAAAAATCTAAAATAAGCATAAAACTGTTGAATAGTAGCTGAAATAGCAAAAGAAAGCAGAAAGAACATATTTGCTGAATTAGGTTTAAATAAGCAGAAATGAGCGCAAAAAATAGCAAATTAGCTAAAATTAGCAAATGAACTAAAAGAGACTAAAATTAGTGCAAAATAGCTGAAAAGGAAGAAAGAAACTTCAACAAGTGGAAGTGGACAGAGCTGAAATTAGTTTAAAAAATGTGGAATTAGCTGAAAAAGCTAAAATTAGCATAAAACAGCTTAATAGCAGTTCAAACAGCAGAAGAAAGGACATGTTTGCCCAGTTAGGTTGAAAGAAGGAGCACAAAAGGAAGAAATTATCTGAAAAAAAAAAACATGTAAAATTAGCACACAGACAAAAAAAAAAAAACAGCTGAAAAGTAGCTAAAACAGCAGAAAGAAGCTTAAATCAGTGCTGAAATTTGTGCTGAAAAGAGTTAAAATGAGTGCAAAAATGTGAAATTAGCTGGAAAAGCTCAAATCAGCATAAAACAGCTAAGCAGTAGCTGAAATAGTAAAAAAAAAAAAGCTTACACTTGCAGAAACAAGTTGAACGGAGCACAACAAGCTGAAATTGGCAGAAAGAAGTTAGAAGAAGCCCAAAAATGTTGTAGTTCGCAGACAGAATCTGAAAGGAGCACAAACCAGCTGAAAAAACATCTGAAAGTAGCTGAAAGTAGCTGAAAAAAGTTTTTAAAAAAAATTGCACAAGGAAGCTTAAAGACGCTGAACCTGATCAAAATGTGAAAGGAGCACAAAAAAAGGTTGTAAACAGATCTAAAGATCTGAAGGGTGTAAAATGAGCTCAATTAAAAAAAATGGCAGAAAAGGCAAAATATTTCAAAAGCTAAAGTTGCATCAGTGCCAAAAGTCATGGAACCCTTCTGGATGAGCTGAACGTTTTGATAAAAGATTTGTTGAAATAGCACAAAAAATTGTGGAAAGACAAAGATGCTGAAAAATGCACGGAAGAAAAATGGTGTGAATACTTCATAAACATTCACACAATAACTTTACTGTATGTTTTACAACAGACACAACTAATGGGGCAAAAACACAGATGCAGTCAAAAAATATGACTTTGTTCTTCAGAAGTTCCATTTATGATCAAATCTTGTACCAGACTGAAACGTTTCTGTGGTTTTGGCCTGCTTTCTGTGCAGTGAATATTACATCTGCTTCCTTGTAATTAATCTGCATGATAATAAAGACTCACTTCAGACTCTGGTGGGTGTAATCACCTTAATCATCTAATAATTATGTTGAATTCCTAAGGACCGGATGCTTAATGATCTATTTACTCACTTTATCTTCACTTGATTAGATCTAATCACACTGGAGTAATACAAAATTGTTTTTATAATAATTACTCTTTTGAGTGAAGTGTTTAACCATCCATGCTTTGCATTGAAATAAAGCAAGCCTGATGGTTCAATTGCATCTATAATGCAGGAATAATACATTTTATCTAATGTCAACTATTGTAGGCTTGAATTGCACTGAGGGCCCATAAAAAATACAGATTTGCAGCATGAAATTTCTTTTGAAATCCCAGAGACACCTGACGCTTGTTTGAGCTACTTCATGCGTCTCGCGCCGGCCTCCTCCGTGTTTTTATGGAGCACCCTGCAACTTCGAACCCCCGAGCTCCTCTCTCGGCTCCCTCCACCTCTGGTGCGCAATAGAAATCCCACACATCTCCGTCTCTCCTCGTGCATTTACAAGGTGACAAAGCTCGCCGCAGTGTCTCCGTGCAGCTGGCATCTGCAGTAAAGGAGGGGAATCCCATGTGATTATCTGCATGGTGCTCATGTTATCTCCAGCGAGGGCATTAAAAGCTCTATGTCTTTTCCACATGTCCCAGAAAAGTTTAATTACCCTGCACTGTCTCAGCTGGAACTGAACGCCCACCACTATGTCTGACTATGTGGGAACCCAGGCGGAGGAGGACAGGGTCCAGCAAAGCCTCTTAATATTAAGACACTGGAATTATTATATATTGCAAATAATGTTAAAAGCATTAAAATGTTCAGAGCAAACATTTTTTTCTGCTCATTTTCTATTCAGACCATCAAAATTCTCCATTTTGTGAAAGTGACACATCGGCTGGTCTTTATTTAAAATACCTCATTTAATGTGAATTTACTCTTAAACTGTTTCAAACTAAATTATCCATGAAAGCAGTCTTGCAGGTTCTAAAAGAAAAAGTGTTTCTGCCATTTTAGTCTGGATTTCATCTACAGCTCTGTCAATCGCAAGAAAACAGCTGGCTTTTACTCGGTTTAAATAAATCTCAATATAGCTGAAAGGTTTATTGGTATGCTGTGGGTAAAAATCAATGATCTGCAAATTTTGGGTTGAACATTCTGTCACAAGGTTGAACAAATCATCATGTTGCTTGTATAGCTAATGAACCAATCTTTTAGAAATTTGTTAATACCACTTTTTGTACATTTTTAAAGTTTTTTAAAAATCCAAACCCGTTCAACAGTTTGAATTCACAGATTTCCTGAACATACAGCTTGTCCTGGTAGTGATCCGTCTACAAATGTCTTTAGGAGGTAACAAATATCAAAACGTAAAAAAAAAAAATGAAGGGCGCTTTAAAACCAGATTTGTTCTGGACGGGAAACAGACACCATCAAAAACAAAGTACTTCCTTTAAAAGCAAATCCATTGTGCGCACTTGCGCTGCAGACAGTGACATTAGAAACAATTCACTGGTTAAAAAACAGTTTCATTAAACACCAAACAGCACAGAATGAGCAAAACCTGTTGAAAATGTAAACCCCCGAAATCAGCCATGAACTAACCATTTAAACGAAAGATGGAGTTTCATCATTCCCTCAAAAGCCCTATTCGCACAGGATTCATTTTACCTAGGGGCCACATGTTATTTGTAATAATTTCAGAGATTGTATGTGTTGTTGATCCCGTGTGAATCGGCCATGTTCGTAATTTGTAAAGTGAAAATTCCCCTGCAAATTACCTACTATATTTTGCTGAACTACGAGGTCCTGTGACAAAACTAATCCAATGCAAATAGGCATCTTTGTGGTTTGGACAGAAATGTGCAGGATGCAATATGTAATGAAGTTTTTTTTGTTTGTTTGTTTAAGCAAAATCATTTGGAAAAATATAGAACAAGGCTATTTTAATTAACGCGCTGCTCGCTTCGGCTTTTTTTTTTTTAATGTAGGCTATTTTTCTTTTTTGCTTCGGCTTTAACTTCCGTCTACTTCCCCTCAGATGACAGGAGGTGCGTTAAACTGGCCTGTCAGACCTGCACCCTCCTCAACAAGTAGATTAAAACAATTTGATATTGTGCATTCTATTAGTTTTCTTTAGTGCTGATTCGTAAAACCACATCAAAGCCTGACCCTGTCCGGGACCGCACATGCATTATATGGACCGGCCCGGTCGTGACAACGCAGCGCGTGAACATCATATCCAGAAGATGTCCGTAACTTTCAGCCAAATCTCAGGCTTTGGTTATCCCGTCCAAATGTGCCACATAAAAAGCAGATGTTGGGGAGATTACACTGGTCCTTAGGTCAAACTAATCCCATGTGAACAGGGTTATAGACACAAAGTCAAATCTTTCTTTTTAAAAAACCGGTAAAATAATCACCTCATCTTGCATTTACCGGTAATCAGCTATTCTCAGTAACAGAAGTTTGGTCATTGAATCAGAATTCAGAATAAGCGTTATTGTCATTGCACAGTCAAGTACGGAGAGATTACAGTCCATACAGCCATCCTAAAGATGGACGAAGGTGTACAGGGGCTGCAGCTTCTAAGAAGCACTACCCTTATTGCTTAGATAGAAAAAGGGAAGACACATAAAGAGAAAGTGTTATTTTTAAAAAATCTGTCCTTAACAGAGCAGTTTATGGTATTAAACAATCTACCACGGCAAACAACGTAAATATACACAATACATATCACATGGACGACGACGGTGAGATTTATCCATGAACACTTCCAGATAGTTTCCATAGTCCTGATAAGATGTTAGTGTCTCTCAGCCGGTACAGCTCTGATAAGTGTTCACAGAAGTTATTGGGGGTAGGGGGTGGACAGAGCAGAGATTCTTTATTTACATATCCACCAGGAGCAATTTGAGATAAGTTGGCCTTCCAAGGCCGAGCGGGGAGGCCAGATTCAGATAATAATTGTTTGGGCAGGCCGACTCTGGTTCCCGTTTGCCTTCAGTTCTGCTGGAACTCTTGATGTTGAATCCAAACAGCCAGATTTGTGGACATTCCGCCGGTCTATGCTTTAGCTTTTCTCCAGAGGTCGAATCCAACATGCCGGTGAGTTCCAGGAGCTCATAACACATCACGCTAAGAGCTCGAAGCACAAATTAATCCATCACATAAAGCCGGCAGCCTGACCAGGGCCAAATTGGCTGCACCCCACTTCTTTATACAAAGTACAGTATGTTGATAAACCAGGAACAGACTCCAAAAAGCAGGAAACCTGTTATCATAAATCCAATTATATATGCATCTTTGGTCCATGACATATGCAGCTGCATCCGTCCGCTCGGGCATGAGGACGCCCCAGCACCCTTTCTCTTGAAATTTTTTTTATCAAGTGCATTGAGAAACCAGCTGACCAGATCCATAATAATAATTTACAATGCGTAAGATGTGTAAAGAGAGGTTCTGATACACAGAATAAAGAGCAAAACAAGAGGAAGGCAGGAGAGGAAAGAAAAGTGTCCGTCTTGTTCGAGGGCAAGTGAGAAAAAGAAATTGTGCCCAAATGTTGAAAACCACACAACATGTAGACATTTATATTTTAGCAACAATTTTGTTCAACACTACAGGGATACAGAAGTATGACAGAGTATTAGGACCACACTAAGAAAAAAAAAACATTACAAATAAGAATAAAGTCATAGTATTGCGACAATAAAATTGTAATATTACCAAATTAAAGTCATAATATTATCAGAACTCCCACATGAAAAAGCAGTATTACAACTGCGGTAAAATGATGAATGTTGACGTTGGCAGTACAATAGCAGGGGCCCCAACACTCTGTGGCATAGTCTTATGATAAACTGAAGCAGTATGGCATTGCAATTAATGGATGCATTGACGGATTTAGTCGTAACATAATGTGGATGGAGGCATATTTCACAAACAGTGACCCAAAAGTGATCACGGACGACTTCATAAACACAGTTATTTGAATTGGAGACTGTCCACAGCAGGTGCGAGCCGAACCAGGATGTATTACGACTTTATTCTCTGAATATTTAGATTTTATTCGCACAATAATGACTTTATTCTTGCAATATGACTTTATTTTCTTAATATTTTGACTTTATTCTCATAATTTTATGACTTTTTTCGTGTAATGTAATCATTATTTTTTTTCTTAGCGTGGCCCTAATACGCCATTGTACTAAAGTGGTTGGCATTGCTCTACTGCAAATTCATTTAACTTTTCAAATTTTTTACTTTACAAATATTTATGAAGGCGATTTCATCCCTGAGAGGCATGGTGGAACAGTGGTAAAGATGCCGCCTCTCAGTGAGCAGGTCGCAGGATCAAATCCCAACTGGGAGGCCATTCTGGGTGGCGTTTGTATGTTCTCTCCATGCATGCGTGGGTTTTCTCCAGGTACTCCGGTTTCCTTCCACAGACCAAAAACATGTACATTAGGCTGATTGGTAACTCTAAATTGTCTCTAGGTGCGGTGAAAGTGAATGGTTGTTTGTCTCAATTGTCTTTATGTGTCCCTGTGATGGACTGGAACTGTCCCCCGCCTATCAAACAGTGATAGCTTGACATGGGCACCAGTGATCCCCGTGACCAAAAAAGGAAGAAGCGGGTAAAGATAATGAATGGGTTTTATTCCTGTCTACACTAGTCTGCAGATTTATAAAAACAGATGATTTCTGCTGTGTTTACATTTCCCATGAATACACTACGTTTCTGGTGAGAGGAAAAAAAAAAACACATTTTAAAAGCATTGTCCAAAGATTTTTTTTTTAAAACAGCAAACATTGGTAGATCTGTATGGACTCAAGACACAAAGCTCTTCAGAAACCCTGACAAAGCATCATATTTTGTTCATTCCAGTTATCACTGTAGTGCCTTAGAAATCCAAACATCAATGGAACATCTTTTATGTTTTTCACCAAAAGTCTCACTTTATCTCGATCATAGCATGGTCCACAAGCAACCACGTTAACTGTGCGTCAAATGGGTAATAATAATAAAACTGCATCAAAGGAGAAAGAGTCTTGGGAGTATTGAGGGATGTTGTTAATGGCATTTTTACCACCTGGTGGCGTAGCAAGGGTGCTTAACATTTTGTTAGAATAATACTTTGTATAATAAAGTATTTTTCATAAACGAAGAAAGTAATTTAAAAATGTGTATGGTTGTGTAGATGTTGTGTTTGTTTTAGTCCTTCAGTTTCATGCTCCAGATGTAAACCCCTGCCGTTCCATCATTACAGATGTCTAGATCTGACCTGACACTACAGCGTACAGAAATATGAGCAATCATGAACACAGGTCATAGAACAAAATTTTAAATGGCCCCATTTTATTTAAAATGAAGCTTCAATACCATGGTAAGCATTTTCAGTTGTGTGCACACAGCGAGGAAATACCAACAAATCCCAACCTTGGCTGCCAAATTGGTAGTTTTTCCCCTCTGAATTTAATAAAAAAATTATTATATATATATATTTGTTTTGCAAATAATATTTTCTTTGTCCTAAGAACCATTTTGCGTTATGTATGAGAAACAGCTTTGTCTCTGTCGGGTCATATAAATAGGAGAAACACTGATAGGATCAGCTCCAGTGACCTTTTCACTCCACCCTTTGCCTCTCCCACCACCTCTGCTTCCTCTGCTCCCTCCTGGCACCGTCAGCACAGGGTGGCACCCAAGAGCTGCTTCAGCCAGAGAGGGGTGGAGGGGTGTGGGTGGGGGGGCATGGGGTTATACCAACACGAGGCCTCCGCTCACATGTTTTAACAATTTCCTCCATCCTCTGTGAAATTATGCAAATATTTTAGTCCAGTTTCCTTGAGTCTGGAACACCAATTAAGAATGTCTGTTTAGTTTTCATGACAGCTGTTGAGGAGACTTGCAGCCATGAGGAGAGTTAAAACGGGTGAAAAAGTTTGGATTAAAGAGTATGTTTGTCACATTTGCAAAGCAAGGGCACACAGCTGATAAATGAAAGGCCAATCGTTTTTTTGAAGGCGTGCATAATGCTGCTTTGCATGCAGGAGATTGAGACCAAGGCTTTTCCAATGTTGAGAAATGATGGTGGTGTAACTGTTTTGGTTACATTTTAAATGATGTGTGCAATCTAATGCTGTATAGTAAGATCTTGCAAGATCTGTTAATTCTTTAAGTATGGCTTATGATTTACTCTCAGCTATGGCAATATTACACTTTAGGTCAATATTGGTAAATCTGACAAAATTATCGCCATTTTTGTGATTGCTAAAGTTAACAAACTGTATGCCAATGTCCTCTGTTGCTGAGGGAAATAAAACTGAATATTTGTAGTTTTTAAAATAAATACAGAAGACAGAATAAAAAGAAGACAGGGATAAGGAGAGCCCTCATGCCCTGAAGGGACATTCACTTTGGGATACAACATGGATTCCTGGCCGGCATTGTAAGATGGTGTGTCTGTCCATATTGTCCATTGAGGACGTAGAAGACACAGTGCAAGATTAACACTTTGCTGTCCCCTGGGCAACAGTCTGCAAGGGTCCCATCATCATGACACCAGAATCACCATAATCCGGCAAAATACAGAATAAATTACCATAATATACAGTAAATATACTTAAAATTCTACCTATCAAGTGTATTTTTATGTATAAAAATCTAAAAGCTCATAGAACTGTAAATGCTACTACTGTATATCCTGTTGATGACTAAAATCGTCAAGGATGAGTTAAGTTGAGTGCACTTTGAACACCATATGACACCATATGTGTATTTGTTTAGCACGACGGTCGGGTTACAACGTTTCGAGGTTATGACGCATCTCCCTTATTCACGTTATGCAGTTACGTCGATTTTACGTCGTTAAATGTCGTAACGCAGTGGCGCAGCGGCGGATGAATGCAGTACGCAGTGCAGCGGCGGAGGAAAACAGTACTGTACAGGTACTACTGTACAGAGGAGGACGGCGTCACTAGCATCCCAGTAGGCCATTAACCATTCATTATGGCTCCCAAATGCAAGGAGGACTCTTCTGATGGCAGTGCATCGAGGAAAAGGAAGGCCATCACCATGGA
>JARVGS010000761.1:21470037-21481685 GCA_031762315.1 Hypsolebias antenori | reverse complement strand
TGATTAATTCCAACATATAAAGCATTACAATAATCAAGTCTGGAGCTCACAAAGGCATGGATGGCTTTCTCCAGATCACTATGGCTAAGGAGTGTTTTTACTTTAGAGAGCAGACGAAGCTGAAAGAAGCTGGTTTTGACAACGGAACTGATCTGTTTATCTAGTTTTAAGTTGGAGTCAAGCTCCACTCCAAGATTTCTAACCACCTAGTTAAAGTGGTGGAGCGGAAAACCGAGACTGGGACTGGTAAGGATGTTACTGGTGTCACTGGATGCACCAAATACAGGTAGTCCTCGACTTACGTTCAAGTTCCGTTCCTACGGGCTGAACTTAACTCGAATTGACCTTAAGTCGGAACTCATTACACGTGGCGAACGTAAGTCCGGATTTTGGCCGTAAATCGAAAAAAGAATGGTAAACGGCTTTTTAAACACGTTTTTTTTCAATGTAACACAACACCAGCATATATTCTGTACCTTAAACATGTACAGTACTGTATTTCCAAGCAGTTTGCTAACACAGTACCCTCAAAAAACACATAGAATAGGCACTGTGCAACTATTGAAAGTCACTGGGAGGTGTGATGACGTCACTGGGGAGGCGGGCCGTAAGTCCGAAATGCTGTAAGTCGGGGGGGCCGTAAGTCAAGGACTACCTGTATATATATTTATATATTTTTTTTAATCATTTTTGTTTTACGTGATATTGTATTTGTTGATCATGTTTGCATTTGATTTTGTGGTGTTCATTTTGTAAGTACAGTATGTCCTGACCCAAGTTTTTGTTTTACAGCACTGACTTTCAGAAGAACAACCCGGTTCACAAGCTAACAGAAGAGGAATTACTGGCCTTCACATCTGTAAGTTATGATGAGGTTTTTGACAAAAAGTCTGAGTTTTCCACAAACAATGAAATTAAAATCACATTCTATTTAATTTACTGGATTAATACATTTTAGGTTTTGTTTCTCACCTTTTTTAAAAAAAAAAAATAAATAAAAAATAAAAACAAACAAACAAACAAAAAACTAAACTGCACAACTATTTAAAACTAATCAAGTGATATTTCAATAATCTTTCATTTCCTATCAGCTCTTAAAGTGAAAAACCTCAACTTTAGATGTTCTGCTGTTCTGCTAGGCTTGCCCCAGGCTGCACCAGAAGTAAAAAATAAAAAAATAATACAACTACAAAAAAATTACTAGTAACTACAGCTATCTGCCACTTTAGTTGTTTGCACATGGCAAATCACAGCATATCTGTGTCCTGATTTGAACTAAACATGACACAGAGACCAAAAAAAGTCTGAATTAACAAAGTAACAGAACCACTGTCATAGTATGTTGTTATTGCTTTCTGCAGTTTTAGGTTTTGTCAAACCAGGTTACAGAAAAATCAGAATGGGGAGAAGAACAAGAAGATCTAGCACCTCCTTCACTGCTAGCAACTTCCAGTGTCAACTAATAACAAAAATGACACGGAGCAAGGCTGGTGTCTGTAGATGAATGAGTGTTAAGTCGTAGCTTAGGGTCAACAATGAGCCTATCTCCAACTCCCAGCCGTCCTCGTCCTTCAACAGTGGGTGGAGCTTGTTCTTTTTAAAGACTTGTCAGTCAGCCATACCTGGAAAACAAAGACATGTTCATTTCACAAACATTCATAAAAAGACTGACCCATGTGAACTTAGCTGTCCTAAAGGCATTTCAGAGTTGTGCTTTTTAAAGGTAGACACTCTAAATAAAAGCTTTAACACAGAAAAGGTAATTTTTCTTATTTATAATTTTTAATCCTGAAACAGTTCACGCCATGTCCTTTTCCTGTCGTATGAAGCTGCAGGACAGAGCAGTCAGGATAGGCCACTTGGCTTTTATCCACGTTAAATTGCTATTCATGAGCGGTGTCTAAACCAGTTTTCTTCATGCTGTTGAACCCTGTGTTGCATTTGTTGTCAGGCAGCGGAGCACTGAACTGCTTCCCATTTCTCCAGCATATTGAGCTTGCCTTTCTCTGATTAGATATTGATTCCCTGATGATGAGCCCTTTTAACCAGCTATGAAGCCCCCAAATATACTGGAAGTTCTTGTGTGATAACAATGTGTGGATACACTTGGAACACCAGTGTGCTTTTGTACCTCAGTGTAGAAGGATTTACCGTTTTAAAGTTAGGTGCTCTAATTTTGTTGCTATTACAGGTAATATAGAACACTATAAGTCACAGGGAAGGCCGTTTCTACTTATTACGGTTCAGCCATGGGTGGACGGATTGATTCAAAAGTTTGTTCCAGTTGATTTCACCAACGTAGTCTCAAGGTTAAGGCAAATAAAATAATCTAACATTGATCGTTCCTGACCACAGCACTGAGAAATAGAAGTGTTATTCTTGTGGAAAGGTATTCTCTGTTGTTGTGGCTCTGTAGAAATGTAGTTTGTTCATTAATCCTCAAGTTTCTCTCACTGTCTTTGCTAAACTCAAGTCATGTAATTAAAGGATTGGAAGGTAGTGTGTGGTGATGACCGATCACCGTTGGATCACACCTTTAAGATAAAGTGCTATGTGTTTGTTATTATTGTATGTTCCCATAATGGTGAAATTGGTTCTCTGCATTGAACCCATCACACCTGGGATACAGCCAGGTGGAGCAGTGGGCAGGTATGTAAGCGTCCAGGTTTAGTCGCCTAATTCTACCCAACAATTTTCAGTCAGGTCATCTGGACGGTTTCTTTTTTTGTGCTGAAACATTTGACCTTCCATCCAGAAGGCTTCATCAGTCAAGGAAACATACAACATGAAACTGATTCTTCCCCCAACAGCTTACTCCAAAGTGGAACAAACCAGTTATTTTGGTGCTAAGATGGTCTCTTTGGCACGCCCCCTCCTTCGGTGCCGGTCTTCTTCCTCATCGACAGTCATGTCAAACTGGTTCAAAACCAACAAACATGACTGTAGACGAGAAAGAGGTCCACCACTGGAGGAGGGGGCGTGCCAAAGAGACCATCTTAGCACCAACATAACTGGTTTGTTCCACTTTGGAGTAAGCTGTAGGAGGAAGAATCAGTTTTGTGTTGTGTGTTTCCTTGACCGATGAAGCCTTCTGGATGGAAGGTGAAAAGTTTCAGGAAAAAAAAAAAAAACTGTCCAGATGACAATTGTTGGATTGTATACCTGGATTATTGAGCATGGACTTTGTTGCTGGTGTTCAATATTTTCTATGTCAGATGAATGAAATCGTCAGATCCCAGCCAAAAAGTGGATTATAAATATGGGGGGAAAACATATATTAGTCCTTAGGTGTATACATTAAGTTGCAGGACTTGCAAATTTATGCAAAACGGTGCAACTTATATATGGCAAAGAATATGGTACCCAGCAATCAGTGTCAAGTTTTACACTTTATATGTTGATAGGAAGACTGAACGTTATCATACATAAGCTGAATAGTGCATTTGTTTGTATGTTGGCCTAAGTGTGCACACATGCAGCAACTACTGGACCAGGGAAACATTTTCTATCTACCGGTAATAGTTATTTCTACCACTTGAGGTGGCCAATTTTTTATTATTTATTAATTAACCTTTATTCAACCAGGGAAATCTCATTGAGATCACAGATCTCTTTTGCAAGGGAGGCCTGGGCCTGAAGGCAGCCTAACGTGCATGTTTTTGGTCTGTGGGAGGAAACCGGAGTATCCGGAGAAAACCCAAGCAAGCACAAGAAGAACATGCAAACTCCACACAAAAAGACCCCAGGTCCAACCAGGGATAGAACACAGGACCTTCTTGCTGTGAGGCAACAGTGCTAACCACTGAGCCGGCGTGCTGCCACTGGGCTGATTTTCATGAAACTTTCACAAAGTAATCATAAAATCTACAACTTACAGACTTTTTGAGCCAACCTTATGATGGGCAGCACAACTGCTTAGTGGTTAGCACTGTTGCCTCAAAACAAGAAGGTCCTGGGTTCAATCCCCAGTTTGTGTGGAGTTTGCATGTTCTCTCCATGCATACGTGGGTTTTCTCGTGGTAGTCCAGTTTCCTCCCATAGCACGTTAGGCTGCTTTCAGACCCAGGTCTCCCTTGCAAAAGAGATCTGTGATCTCAGTGGGATTTGCTTGGTCAAATAAAGGTTGATAAAATAAAGGTGGCTGCCACACCCAACTGATCCTAGAAAACACTAAAAATACTATAATTCATTCAATTGTACATGTATTGTGCTAAAAGTTTGTGTGGTAGTAGCCGAAAGTGATTCACAACACATACTCCAAATGCTACTCGTGTGAGATTTTGTCTCAGAAGCTTACCTTTACTTATTGGAGTCATTCCTGTTTGTCTGTTAGCAAACTATCTCAGGAACTGCTGCGTGTTTTTTCATGAAACTTTCAGAAAATAGTCACTGGATGTACGGCTATAATTAAGTAACTTTGGGGGTCACCTCATTTCAAGATGTAATGACACTTTAATTGGTGGTATGTTACTTATCTGTGCTGCTGGATATCCATGCTGCTGATTTCTTGCCTTTAAGCTTCTGTATTCATACCCATCTAATCGTTACAGACTCATATTCAGGCTGCTGCTTAATATACCATTTAATATACCATATTATTCTACATTTTTAACGTTTAGCATATATCTTACTTGTGTACTTTTTTTAAATAACTTATATTTTTACCATTTTTGGGTGTAACTTGGACTTTGGGTACACAATTTCATTCCACCTCATGTACCATGTGTGATGTGAATGATAATAAAGAACTTTGAACCTTGAACCTTGAAGCTGGCCACCACAGGAAATTAACATTATCCAACACAAAAATGGCTATAAACCAATCAATTTTACAAACACTGACCTAAAATTTGATGTGGCAGTACTTGAGAGTCATTCATGACTTTTATCATATTGCATGAGATTACACTGTTATTTTCAAGGTTTTACCAAAACAGGTACAACTCAGTCATTTCTCAAGACAATGTAGCTCAGTTTTAAGCGCTGGCTAAGGTGGTAAAAAATAATGTTGCATTAAATTATTGGATATGTTTTCATTCATAAAGTATGAAAAATATGAAAGGATACACAGAAAAATATTTAAAAATGATTAAAGACAATAAAATAGCACCCTGCTTAGGGATGCACAATATTATCGGCATGGTATTGATATCGGCTGAAATTAGCGTTAAAAAATATCGGACATCAGCCATTCCATCAAAAATAATTTAACACTTTTCATTTACTATAAGTTAAAGTGCTATGCATATCATATGGCTGTTACTGAAAATATGTCACCAGCTGTTACACAATTTTTGTAGCAAATAAGCCTAAATAAGTGGGCTATGTTCTGACAAAGGAATGTATATTAAAAATATCGGTTTCGGTTATTGGCCAAATAATTTTTAACATATCGGCATATCGGATATCAGCCAAAAATTCAATATTGCGCATCCCTAACCCTACCCAATAAGATACTTTTAACTTAAAGTAGAGCCTAAAGCCTTGCTTGAGATCAGCTGATTATCAAAATCATTCGTTTTTATTTTTGGTTGTTGATTATTCAGCTGATTAAATAATTGCCGTATTTTCGAACTATAAGGCACACCGGGTTATAAGGCGCAATATCAATAAACGGGTCGGTTTCATTCTTCTTCTGCTGCCTTTCATTTTATAAGTATGTTTTTGTTCTGAAATTGTATTTGTGTTTATTTTTTATTGAAATGAAATGAATAAATGTAAAAAATAAATCTAGAAATCTAGTTTTCATACATAAGGCGCACCGGATTATCAGAGGCATTAAGCGAAACAAAACAGATAAGTCAAACTTTATTCAACTCATGCACAATAACCACATAAAATCAGTTCGAGGTCAGGAAGCACAACCAGAATTAATACGTAAGACGCACCTGATTATAAGGCTCACTGTTGATTTTTGGGAAAATTAAAGGATTTTAAGTGCGCCTTATAGTCCGAAAAATACAGTATTTTAGTTCTGTTACAGCCAAATTGTAAATACAAGGTCATAAAAAGATATTTGCTAAGTCTCCAGCTGAAAGTTCTCCTTGGAATGCCTCGCAGAACCTTCATCTGTTTTGTGGGAACATGAATGACATTTATTTTCACTTGTGGTCAAAACATTTAATAGCTGTTTTATTCTTTTTATTAGCATGATCTCACATCCTGCGAATGCCATATTTTATTGACATATTTATTGGCATTGTGGACTAGGTTGTTTTGTTTTAACCCAGTTTTTCTTTTTCCTGCATTACGCATGAGGAGTGGATAATTCAAGGTGGAAAAGCAGAAAGCCAAAGTTCAAAATTCAGTCAAAGTAGTGCGGTTGCAAAGCGCTGAGCGTCATGTCCGAACAGAACAACGTGCGTTCACACATGTGCCATATTCCCTACTGTACTCTACATGTGCTTCATGTTTTCTTTAAGACCTGACTTCACAGAAAGGTTCTCTAGTCCTTCGTTTGAAGTTACATGCTCCTCCAATTACCGGGGCCGTGCACACTACCCCCATGGTGTCCTTGGACAGCTCTTTGAGTGCCTGAAAATGTTTCGGACCATTAATTCTGGATTGTCTTCATCTGCTTGCATAATTTCCCCCCTGTAACCATTTTCCTCCCCAGTTTTGACACGTATTCTCGGGTTTATGCTTTTCTTCTTAAATGTTTGTCTTCAAGAGATTTTTTTTTTTTTTTTTTTAACTCCACTGGCTGTTAAACTTTACTTCAACCAGTTTTATGGTATAAAGCCTGTCAGCTGTGTACTGTGTGTTTTACTGCCTCGGTGTGCTGTTGTTGCCCATTGAAGCACGTCACCTGCCAATGGCTTGTTTTATTCCATATTTTTTATGATAATATTAAAATTTACAGAATTATATGAAAGCATAAACAAAGCAGGGGAGAAGTTAAACAAAAATCAGTTTGGTTTAAAGAAAAAGTGTTTTCTTTAAAGTCATATATTTTCTATTTCCCCCCACTTTTTTTTTTTTTTTTTAGTTAGACTAATTTGCTGTCAGGCAGGAGGTTGTTTTTGCAACTCAGGCAGACTCCAGAAATTAATTTATCCAAATAACCAAGTCCTCCTGGGCCGTGGAGGTTGGGACACTGAAATGGCCCTGGAAGGTGAAGCCGTCTTTTGAAGTCTGGAATGTTTTGGCTGACTTAGAGCAGGCGACTGAAGTGGAGGGGGATCATTTTCACTCACCCATGGGATTTTTAACCATTTTCATACACCGAGAACGAAACAAAGTGCACGAGAAATGCCTGAGCTGATTTGCATCGACTTTTCTATCAAAAACCAAAAGGAAAAAAGTGAAGTGAGACTGATTTGGGGGAGTAGTGGTTTCCCCATGCCCTTATTTTCCTCTGATTTATGTGTTATGTGGGAGACGGAATGAAATGCCTAATAATTTTGACACTGCGAGCATTCTTCTTAGGTTTTTACAAATCCTGATATTTAGATTATCTCGAAAAGGAAATAAAAGTCATCAGCAGTAATTCGTTCTGATTAGTAATTAGGTGGTTATTTGGACTGAAAGCAAAAGAAATACAAGCCCATCCGAATAATCTAAACACTTTAATTACATATTTTATAAATTCTCTCATTAGATTGCATGCCTTGTTGGTGTATAATTTGTTATATTCATTAAAAAAAACATTGCATTAACTAAATTAATCCTTATTTATATGTTAGATCCTGTTAAAGGCAAGAAGATGGTATGCTTTTATTAAACAAGCTCCAAGAAAAGCAAAGTGCAGGAAACCAGGCGGTCTTGATTAACGGGCCACTTGAGTTTCCATCGTAATAAATAATTCACAAGTCCTGTGTGATGAGCTGCTGAGGACAGAAATCCCTAATGACAGCTTTTTATAACCTATGACTCAGCTGGCCATTATGCTCCTGACATCCCTACACAGACCACATCCCCTCTGCCGGCTCAGGGCTCACTGCACTCTCCGCCTGCTTCACCTGATATTTAACTCACACTTTGCTCCACAGCATCAGTTATTGGAGGAAATGAACAGATCTTAGATGCTCAAGTCTTTAAATTCAGCCGATGCTTGTTGAGAAGTAAAATGTAGCCCTTAAAAGTTTTACTGATTGTGACTTTTTGTCATACAGCCGACGTTTTGATGCATTTCTCACCAGATTATTGTGTGAATGTTTATGAAGCATTGCAATATATTCTACTCCCGTACGTTTTTCAGCATCTTTCTCGTTCCACAATTTTTATGTTATTTCAACAACTCATAAATCAAAACGTTCAGCTCTTCCAGGACAATTTTGCTATGACTTTTGGTTTTGATGCAACTTTAGCTTTTTGAAATATTTAGCCTTTTCTGACATTTTTTTTTCCTCGCTGAAAATGAATTTTCATTTTACATCCTTCAACCTTTTACTGCTCTTTTCACGTTTTGTTCAGTTTCATCTTCTTTCAGCTTCCTTGTGCAAATTTAAATTTTTTCAGCAATTTCAGCTAATTTCAGCTGCTTTGTTTCAGCTGTTTTGTGCTCCTTTCAGACTCTTTCTGCTAACTACAAAATTTTTGTGCTTCTTCTAACTTCTTTCTGCTAATTTCACCTTGTGATGCTCCTTTCATCTTATTTCTACAAGTTTGGTCTTTTTCTGCTATTTCAGCTACCATTTACATGTTTTTATACTAACTTTGGCTTTTTCAGCTAATACCATATTTTTTTTTTCCACTCATTTCAACTTATTTCAGCCTAATTCAACAACAATGTGCTCTCTTAGCTTCCTTCTGGTAGTTGAATCTTCTTTCTGCCTGTTTTAGCTACTTTTCAGCTGGTGTTTTTTCTGTGTGCAAATTTCAGCTTTTTTCTTTTTTTTTTTAGATAATTTCTACTTTTTGAGCTAATTTCTGCTTCTTTCTGCTTTCTTCTGCTAATTTAAGCTTGTTCTAACATTTCAGCTGGCTTTTTAGCATTTTAGCTAGTTTCAGCTGTTTTCAGATATAGTCACGTTTTTCATGTTAATTTCTGCTGCTTTCAGCCTACTAAACTTCTTTAGGTAAATTTCAGCTTGTAATGCTCCTTTCAGCTTTTTTTTTGCACGTTTCATTTTATTCTGCTCTTTTGTACTATTTAGCTATTTTGATACTAAATTTAGCCTTTCAGCTAATTCCTCATTATTGGAGCTCATTTCCTCTCTTTCCACTTCCACCTGGTAGTTTAAGCTTCTTTCTGCCTTTTCAGCTACTTTTCAGCTATTGTTTTTGCTAATTTTAGCTTTTTAAAGCTAATTTCCTTTTTTACGCGTGTTTCTGCTTATTTAAACCAATTTCCTAATCATTGTGCTTATTTCTGCTTATTTAATCCTAATTCAGGACATATGTGTTCTTTCTGCTTTCTTCTGGTAATTTAGTCTTGCTCTTCCAATTCAGCTACATTTCAGAACGTGTTTTAGCTAATTTCAGCTGTTATTCATCAAGTGCTTCTGCATTGCATTTTTACAGGAAACACAATTTCTCTAGTTTAGTTTATTTGCTTTTTGTGCATCATTAGATTTATCTAAAGTAGACCAATCCAGATATTTAAACTGTGTTTTTATGAAAAGGTTACGAACAATAAATATGTTACTTGTTGTAGATAGATTTTTGAATTAGAATCAGTTGAGTTTATTTCTGACTGGACAGATGGTTAAACAAGACAAAGTTTATTGCAGCGGTCTTAAAACAATTGGTCCATGTAAATTCTTTTTTATAAACAACAACTTATTTACAGTTTTTGCATTGCAGGTATTTAAATATAACTTTATTGGTATTTGCAAGCAAAAATGACGGCAGCAACAACTACCCGAGGCACTTCCAGTACACCCTGATGCACTTCTTGCAGGAACGTAATTTTATTTCTGCCATAACAATCACATAATGCAAAACTGAAAACAGCATAAAGGAAAAAGGTTTGCATGAACCATTATAACATTTTTAAGCTATCGCTGCACTAGCCATTGTCAAAATTGCATTTATTTTAAGACAAGGTTGTTTAAAGAGCTATCTACAGCAGGTAGGGTATTAATTATTCATAACTTTTCAAAGATCCGATTTATTATTTCAAAATTTGCTCAGAAAATCCAACTTATCAGTCAGTTCATGTACATCTGAATATGTAAGCACGCTAAAATACAGCCTGTTTATGCAAAACTATCATTTTAGTTTTAAGTATGAGAGCATTTCTTTCTCTAAATGTGTGCAACATGATGCAATTATATTTTTTATCATTGAATGCTTGTGTTCCTCATTATTTATTTTTTGCTCCAGGTGGATACAGGAGATTCTGAACTCTTTTCAGTGCCTGTTGCTGCAGACGAGTGAGGTGAGAAACTGATTTTCTCTCTTCAGCTCAAGAGCTGCGACTTAAAAGTGTTTGATTGGCATAATAGGGCCATACCCCCCTAGGTAAGGTCATTCTGAGCAACATCTGGATCGTTGGTGCTTTCCGCAACCACTCATACAGAAGGCAGGCCTCATATGGTTTTAGTTGATATTGTTAATGTTATAATTTCCAAACCCTAGCATGCACTAGGAGTAAGTTAGATATTAAAGAAATAAAAAGATTTATTGAGACCTGCTTGTTTTTTCCCCTGGAATCAGAACTGAGAAATAAATCTGGTGGTCCTGATTGAGTACCCGACAATAGAGTTAGCACGGCACTAGTAGTTTAAAGTAACACAGTGGACACGGGCAATTAGGCCCACCGAGTAATTTACAGTACTGCTCGCAGGTGGTGACCTGGAATGAGCTCGGGACCACCTTAGCAACAAATTAGCTCATTTAGGCAAGTGGAGTGGCAGCTCTGTAGGACTTCCAAAGAAAGCAGCGCAATCAAAATGTATCCAAAAAACTTGACATATTTCAAAATTGTTTTGGTTTTATTTTTGCGAAACGGATAACACACAGCAGCTTTTTTTTTTGTTTGCTTTGTGAATTTCGGGCGAATGAATGATCATCTTTATACGTTGTTGATCTTTTTTACGTCAGCGCGGGCTGCTCTCCGCTCACAGCTACCTATTAATTATGAAATACTGTAGGTCTTGCCCATTTCATTTTACAACCTCTTCCTGCTGAACTTGGTGTGAAAGGCTGCTGTTTTTAAATAGGTGCGTAAAAAAGTGAGGGTGGAGAAAGTTCCCTGTGCAGCAGCAGCTCTCTTCAGCATTATGTCACCAGAGTCAAAAAGGCAAAGCTGAAAAAAAAAAAGGCTTGTTTCACACATAATAGACACCCTAACACATGGAACAAACGGTGCAGCTTATGTGGCTGGGCTGACCTGCACTGCTTTAAAAATATACTATTACTGTTAGATTTGATGATCCTTCAATGGGTTTACTTTATATTCGTGAAATAATACATTTGTCAATGGATGACTTGAGGAAACACATTCTAAAAGCAGCCTACAGTCTGTTTTTTCCCTGTAAATTAATGTACGCAACAAATTGGGCAGCACGGTGGCACAACTGGTAGAGCTGCTGCCTCTCAGCGAGCAGATCCCCGGTTCGAATCTCGGTCTGGGGGCCTTTCTGGGGGGAGTTTGCATGTTCTCTCCGTGCATGCGTGGGTTTGCTCCGGGTGCTCCGGTTTCCTCCCACAGTCCAAAAACATGCATGTTAGGCTGATTGGTAACTCTAAATTGACCCTAG
>JARVGS010000761.1:21455486-21466439 GCA_031762315.1 Hypsolebias antenori | reverse complement strand
TCTGCAGTATGATAAATGGTAGGAGCATAATATACACTCCCAATGTTTTGTTGGTCTTTTTTTGGTAAATATTAAATGATGTTTTTTTTTTTTTGCGTTTTTATTTATTTATTTATTTTTGTATCTTAAAATCCTATGACATCATCGACTACTCGAGTTCTACTCGAGTTTTATTATGTTATTGTCGAGTATAAAAATTATGTACTCGTTCAACCCCTAGATCCCGCCCATTTCTTTCCAAATTACAGAGATGTCTATTCACACTGGATTGGTATTATCACAGAACCTCGGAGTTCAGCAAAATATAGTAGGTAATTTGCGGGGGAATTTTTAGTTTACAAATTACTGACATGGCCGATTTGCAAGGGATTAATGACACAGACAATTTCCTTAATTATTACAAATAGGATGTGGTCCCTAGATAAAACTAATCCCGTACAAATAGGGCTTAAGACAAGCTTGTAGTCTAAGCAACTGATTGATTCTTTGGTTTTCATAGACAAATATAACTGTATCATCAGCATAATGAAATTTATTCCATGCTGTTTAATAATTTTACCTAATGCAAGCATATGTAAGGTAAAGAGCAGTTATCCAAGCACTGAAACCTGAGGAACTCCATGACTAACTTTTATGTATGAAGAAGATTCATTATTTACATTTACAAATTGGAGTTTATCTGATAAATATGATTGTGGAAATAACACATTATCAAACATTTATTCATGAAACTTGTTTGGTCTAAGAAAAACGCTAGTAAATGAAAAAAAAAAAGCTACGATTACAGTATCAAGTTATTTAGAAAGATATGTTAACATTTTGCTGGGATCCTGATCAACGTGGTATTTTTGCGTTATGCTTTCTTTAGCTTTTAGGTAACTGCAGCAGCTTCATTTATTTGGTTGGCAATCTAAAGCAGGCTGAGTGACAGCCACAGAACATCACATCACTTATGTAAACCTTCCCTGTGCTACCACGAAATTAGAGTGGCTGTTGCTACACACCGCTGCCTTCTTCTTATGCACAAATGAGAAGGTAGCTGGTTCAGAAGTTCACGTTTTGGATTCATGCCGGAACTACTTAAAGCCAGGGGCATATTAAACAGAGAACAGGTGGTCAGGACAACATAAACTTCGCTCAGTGTAATGATCCTTAAAAGAACTGGAATTTTTATTTCCGTCAAAGAGTTTATTACTTTTACAATCGGAGCGTATAAAATATAAATGGTAGTTATTATGTTTGGAAAAATAAATTAATAGATCAACACATGCGTTTCTTCTTATCTGCTCGAAACAAATAAATTACGTACATGTGCATGCATCTTTGACACGTCTCAAGGCTTGGCCAAGAAAGCTATTTATTCTCACGCACTGTTAACTACTGGCACATATGCGTTGAAGTGGAATGCCATTCAGAATGCAGAAAATATATTTAGTTCTTGCCAACAGACAGCAAAAGGCACCAGTGGGTCTAGCCCCTGTGTGAGAACAGTTATTTCTGTCTCAGTATGGACTTTCAATTACTGTAGTCCGCTGCTTCACTCCTTCAAGAATATTGGGGCTGATTGACAATTTAGATGCATCGGATATGGCATGAACAGCACATCTTGAATGGACGTGACAAAAGATTGCGCCAAGATCTTAAAAATATGAAGCTAAAGTGTTAGTTTGGGATATTATACCATTTGGATATTGATCATAAGGAAATGATATTGCCTTGTTGTCTGTTTTGTGTCCTTCATCAATAACTTAGTTTTTAAAACTACACACTGTGGAGGAAAAGCGGTAATAAGATACGTGGTAGTATTTGGTTTGACGGATCTTAGCTTTGATTTTTGAGTTTCTGTAAGCTCATTATTACGTAGGTGCTTAAGGAGAGTGGAAATACCCCACAGCTGCAGTCTGGCTCCTGCCCCATGTTTGACCCACAGAAAACAGTCAAATTTCACTGCAGCTGTGCTGTCACTTACTGATGTGTACTGTAGATATATGTACAACAAACGTTCTGATAAAACCATAGATGCCTTGTTTTTATTCAACCTTAGTTTGTTGGCAGACCGTTCAGTTCCATTAGTACAGATGTTTAAGACTTTTTTTTTTTTAAATCCAAACTGTGCTTATTTGTAATATTCATGGGTATTGTCTGTTAAAACCAAATAATCAGTTTTATTTGGTCAGGGTATTATGTAAAACTTGACAAATTTATTGACAAAGCCTTGTGTTTTATCATGGATTGAGTAATGCCCAAATAAGTGATAAAGCATCAAGTAACAACGCAGTAGAACCATATTCTATAGCAAGGCCTGGGATATGTCTGACCAACATCTAATGCTTTTTTATTTGTGTATAATTATTTAAAATTTGTCATTTATGTCTGTCTTTAATTCCCTACACAGACAGTAAAGGTGGTTGTGAATGCTTTACTTGTGGTGATATCTCACTGAGTATTGGCAAACGACATTCATGAGGGAGACTTCCAGATGTTTCCAGTATTTTGACACTGTTATGTAGAAAGTATTTTGTTGTTCATAATGAAACTTTGACTGGCAGAGCCATGTTTTCTGTTTGGATCATTATAAGCAGAAGTGCTGGACTACATGCAGCATGAGTGAAAAGATTTCTGAAAATAGCATGAACGTGCATTATACAAAGAGTTTTACATGTGCTCTTTTTGTATGTTTTATTTCTACACATGATACTGTATTTGGTATTAATTTTGCAGGTGGCATGATTGCGGAGTTGGTAGAGCTGCTGCCTCTCAGTGAGAAGGTCGCTAGATTGCATCCCAGCTGGTGGCCTTTCATTGTGGAGTTTGCATGCTCTCTCTGTGCATGCAATGGTTTTCTCCAGGTACTCTAGTTTCCTCCCCAAAAATATGCATGTTAGGCTGATTGGTAACTAAATTGTCCCCTAGGTGTGTTTGAGAGTGAATGGGTGTATGTCTCGTTTGCCTCGGTGTCCCTGTGATGGACTTGGGACCTGTCCAGGATGTCCCCCGCCTCTCGCACAATGATGGTTGGATGGATGGATGATGGATAGATGGATGGATGGATGATGATGGATGAATGAATGGATGGATGGATGGATGGATGGATGGGTGATGGATGGATGATGGATGGATGATGGCTGGATAATGGAGGATGGCTGGATGATGGATGGATGATGGATGGATGTTGGACAGATGATGGATGATGGATGGATGGATGGATGGATGGATGGAGGATTGATGGAGAATGAATGAATGGATATAGATGGATGATGGATGGATGATGGATGTATGGAGAGCTGATGGATGGCTGATGGCTGATGGATGATGGATGTATGATGGATGAATTAATGGATGGATGATGGATGGATTAATGGATGGATGATGGATGGATGATAGATGGATGAATGATGGATGAATGGATGATGTACTGTATGGATGGATGATGGATGAATGGATGGCTGATGGATGGATGGATGATGGATGATGATGGATGGACGGATGGATGGATGGATGAATGAATGGATGGATGGATGGATTAATGGATGGATGATGGATGAATGATGGATGAATGAATGGATGGATGGATTAATGGATGGATGATGGATGGAGAATGGATGAATGATGGATGGATGGGTGGGTGGATGGATTATGGCTGGATGATTGCTGAATGGATTGATGATGGAGGATGGATGGATGGATAGATGGATGGATAGGGGATAGATGAAGGATGGATGATGGATGGATGATGAATGGATGAATGATGGATGGCTGATGGATGGATGGATGATGGATGAATCATGGATGGATTAATGGATGGATGATGGATGATAGACAATGGATGAAGGATGGATGATGGATAGATGGATGGGTGGATGATGGATGGATGGATGATTGATGGATGGATGATGGATGATTGATGGATGGATTAACTTCAGCAGAAACAGAACAATTATATCTTTGATGTAAAATGGTGAAAGTGGCGTGTTTCAGTTTTATATGAAGCTTTGCTTCTAACTGATTTGCTTTATTTAATAAATGTGATCCAACAAGGACTTAAAGAGAAATGTTAAATGAAACTGGAATAATTGTAGTTTTAGTGTCTAAAAATGAGCAAGTGTTCATCATGATTAGATCTAGCCTGCTGTAGTGAACATGCAAAGACAAAGTGAAACCAAAGACTTCAAAGTTTAAAACCAAACAAACATTTATAAACATTTTTTTATCAGAACTAAATCACAATATCGACTTTTAGTTTTTATCCTGTGCATAGAAAAAAATGCAAAAGATGAAACTGTTCATGTTCTGAAGCTCATCTGTGGCATCTTGTGGACCACAAATTTTCAAATTCATTCACATTTTGTGACTCCTACTGAATATACGTGTGCATGCACTTTTGAAATATATGAAATTTAGTTTTGTAAATGAAATTTAAATAATAACACACTATTGTTAACCTTTTTATTTTTAGATGTAAAAAGTATGTTCGTTTGACGTAAACATTTTTTAATATTTATGTTTGACATCTTATTAAACTATAATCAATCATTTTGAGGTTGGATTGTGTTTAATATTCACCAATCAATAAAACAGACTTTCATAATGTCTTTTTTTAATTTAATAGCTTTTATGACATAGAAAACCCAGCAAAATCAGTTAGCATAGCGTGTCTTGGTAAAAGCTCAGTAAGACTGTGCATGATAAAGTGGCCACAGCAGTGTATTATAGTTCCAGTCATTTAATTTGCTGTATTGAATAACTTACTGAGATACTTCGGGTTTGTTGCATAAATAAACTGATTTCAAAAGTTATTGTATCTAAGTGAGCATGCTGTTTGCACATTTTGAATTAAAAACAAAAAGGTAGTGAAAAGATGCAAATTATTTCTGGTCGTGCATTCAGCTTTGGAACGAAATTCATCTGATTTGACTAAAATAAGAAGAAATTAATTCCTTATTTGTGCCTCTGATTTGTTGTCATAAGAGAATAATACCTTTCCCTTCTTTCAGCACTCCAACTTTTTAAATGTCCTCGAGGAGTTCCTGTTTGAGTCCCAAACCTACTGAGATCAACTAATGAAGGCTTTACCTTCCAGGCAAGCATATTTCTCCAAATGACAGTAATTTACATATGATGTATTTAGAGAAGAAGAGGGCAGGCTAATTCTATTTGGAGATTTTCCTTTGTTTTAGGAGTCATTAGCAGCTAGCTGAAATCTAATTTTTACAATTTCATCAGGCCATCTTGGAAAGCCTCTGTGAGCTCATCAGAGAGGAGCATTTATTGCTAAGTGTTCTCTATTGCATTAGCACACAATAAAGTGGCCAGGGACTGCTACAGACGTTTATGTGGAATCCAGTTAACACTCTGCCAATTCGTTTTTTATTGGAACACAATCAATTTTTATTCATTTTAAAGCCAGAATGCTTTCTTTCATTGTGTGCCTACTCTAGCTTATTATGCCCTAAACTAATTACCCAGTTGTTTTCACAAAATGCAAATGTTTATGTTAAGGATTTCCTCTTTGAAACTCAGAGCTGGCGTACATACTGTTTCCACCACAAATTAAATAATGTCATTTATTTCATTTGAATATGCCTCGCGATGCAACTGAGGTGTGAGAAGTGGGGCATAAATATCAATCCTGAACTTTCGCTCTTGGATCAAACCTGCTCTTTATATCAATTAGGCCATTTTAAAGGAATTTAAATTAGTGTTTTACTGCATATAATGAAACGTTTGCCATGTTTTAAATCTTACACACTATGAAAAAGTCAGTTTTATTCTAAAAAAGGCAGGGGTGCACAATATTATCAGCATGGTATTGGTATCGGCTGATATTAGTGTTAGAGTTAAATATCGGACATCGGCCATTCCATTAAAATAACACCGATATAAAAGGCGCTGTTTTTGTATGATAGCCCAGTGAAAAGGATTCCTGCAGCGCCAGCACAACGCGATGACGTCATGTGTGCCTACCTGATCTCACGGCGGAGAAGAAAACTCAAAAGGTCGGCGGTGTGGAAGTTTTATTCCGTTGAGGATGTCAGATTCTGTTGATCTTTGGACTACGTTGAGCCTCGCTGCATCGTCCCCAATCTGAGATATTTTTCTGACGTAGCCTTATCCGAGTTACAAGCCGTCATTTCCGACGTTTTTGAGAAGCTAATGGCCGATAGCACTTGGGTGAGTTTTACCACAGACATTTGGACGTCGTGTTAGCCCTGTTAGCTTGTTTAGTCTTACGGCACAAAGGATAGACAAAAACTTTGAACTTAAAAAGGCTGTCCTTCATGCACAGGAGTGCAGAGGATCCCAACTGCAGCTAGGAACCCGGAACAGGCCTCCACAAGTGAGACAGCATCGCAGGTGACTAATGCTAATAAATAACGTTTAACACTTTTCATTTAATATACCGGTAAGTTAAAGTGCTATGCATATGGCTGTTACTGAGTATACAAGCTCTAACAGCTCTTACACAATATTTATATCAAATAAGCCTAAATAGGAGGGCTATGCTCTGACAAATGAAGGTTTATCAAAAATATTGGTATCGGTATCGGTTACCAGCCAAATACGTTTTAACATATAACATGTCGGATATCAGCCCAAAATCCAATGTTGTTCATCCCTAAGAAAAGGTTAAGTAGATAACACGTATATTTATGAGCCCATACAATGGACAAAATGTTTGAACAAAGTGATATCGTATTTGCAATTCCAAACCAGAAATATTTAAATTAAACCGTAAAATTTGTCTTTGTTAAGTCGGGCTGGGGCTATTTAAATCAGCATTTAGACCATTTCCTTAAAACTTCAGTTGTGAATATACAATATTCCTAGTACAGTATTTTTCTGACTATAAGGCGCTCCAGATTATAAGGCGTAATATCAATGAACAGGTCTGTTTTCATACATAATACGCACCGGATTATAAGGCGCATTAAGCGAAACAAAAAACATTGTGACAGATTTTTGAGCGCCGTGTACCACATAAAATCAGTTTGAGGTCAGTAAGTACAACCAGAATTAATACATAAGGTGCACTGGAATATAAGGCTCACTGTTGCTTTTTGAGCAAATTAAAGGATTTTAAGTGTGCCTTTTAGTCTGAAAAATATGGTACTGAAAAGGACAGTTCCCAAAGAATAATTTAATGTTTATAAAAAATAAAAATTTCCATGTGGCTATTTTTAACCATAAATATCTGATTCTTGTCATACTTTAAGCAAATGTAGGTATTTATTTTTTAATCCTTTAAAACACCCTTTGGGTTCAGAGACCCCTTACAGGAGACAAAAAGTTTCATGGATCTCCTCATAACCCTCATGTTTATTAAATAATTTTCTTCAATTTGTCTCTTTAATGCAATGGAAAGATTTGTTTAACATATTAACAACATTTTTTTATTTCAACTTCCAAAAATTACAGTTTTGAGAAAATTAACAGCATCAAAACCTCTTTAAAATTTTACCTATTCACATAATGAACATACATGTATCGCCACTTCGATTTATTCCAGAGAACTCTTTACAAAAAACTGAACAGAATCATAAGAACAGTTGTCATACCAAGTAACAGTGTTTCATTCGTAACTGATCAATGCTGGAACGCAAATAGCGGGGGGGGGGTAGTCCTCCCTCAGAAAACTTTCAATAAATTAGATGTGATTTCCTGCATTTTGGTGGATTGTAACTGGTTGTAAACATCTACTTGCTTGTTTAAATAATTTTTTTTTTTTTTTTTTTTTTTTTTGGGCGTACCTCCTAGCACCGCTCTCGGACCCCTGGGAATTTGGGAACCCCAGTTTGCGAACTGTTGCTTTAAAATACTCAGTATTAATTGAGATAGTGCTCTTAATATCTGTTGCTAGGTGGGCAGATTGAGCCGTCACAGTTTATGCATTTCCCTGTGACAGAAATTAATAAAAAGCTTTGAAAGCAAATTAATCTCATTGCACATCCTGCTTGTGACTGTCTTTGCAAATTTTAGATCATTACCTTGATCTAAACAAAACTTCTGTCCATCACAGACACCTACCTTTGCAGACAGGCCTTTAAGTGTTTTATTGTGTACTCATTATTTGTTTTGTTGCTTGTGTAGAGAGCCAAGATGTCCATGCAAGTGTGGTGGAAAAGCATCTTAAGTTATCTCAATGTGCGCTCTCCGAGTGCCTCTTTACTGCAATGGAATAATTAGAGCGCCTAAGTGCTCCTGGAGTAAAGACAAACCTAGAAACCCTCTTCCTCTTGTTCACTAAGAAGGTCTTTAATGGCCCCCCATTTGACTCAGATATCATTTATTGTTTGGTATCAGGTGTACACCTTGTAGCAATCACCATTTGCACTGTAGCACATTGTAGGTTAACTGTAGTGTGTGCCGCACTCCTCGTTTTCAAACCACTTCTGATGTTTTATGCGTAAATTACGCACACATTTATTTGCGCTTTGTGTAAAACGTATGTGCGCATGCTTGCAGATGTTTGTTTCTTGTGCACAACTATTTTCCAACTCCAGTTTTGGGATTTGCGGTAGTCCCTAGAATGCCTTCAATGCACTGACGAGCAGACGGTTTTATCATTGATCCGTCCATACTTGGTGGAATCCATTAAACAATGTATGGGCTTCTATGCATTACCAGTGCACTCTGCTGTCCTCTGGCCATTAGATGAGTAAAGTGTGGAACCCTCGTGACTCAAGGCCCTCAGAGGTCTTTGGGCTTTCATTTAATTAAATTACCCCATAATGAAAACTCCCATAATGAGATTAATTTTAATTATTCATCAGTGACCGATTTGAGAGAGAGGCTACATTAATAATCCATGAAAGGGCTAAACATTTTTCAATTCATCGCCTTTTCCTTTTGTTTAAGGTGCAATTTATTAAGTGCTCTGCAGCCGCTGAATGTCCCGTTGGTTAAGAAGTCGGACTTCCAGACCCAGGGATCAGTTAGAGGCTTCACTGTCATTTAAAATCTGCATTATACTACACAACAACATCACCTATGCAAGTCTGTTCTATCTATAAAGATGTATTAACATAGCTGGAAATAAGCTGGCACACTTGTACTTTCATCAAAGCTTTATGGGTTTTATATCAATACCTACGGCAGATAAGCAATCTCAATTATGCCAGTAATTCTTTGCTGATGTTTGTATCCCTCCATCAGATTAGCATGTTGATTCCCCCAGTGTGAACACACTAGACGACTTTGGTGCCGGGCCAACAGAGTTGGGGAAGATTGTCTACTGTCACACTGTGTGAAACTGCAATTAGCTGCCTTGTAATGTACTTTTTGAGTTCCCAGGCAGCTAGAATAGCCCAGTCCAAATCTGTAACACAATACGTTTCCGAAAACGACTGATATTGTGATTTAAATGAGCACATTTTACATGATAGGTTTGGCATGAGCTGAGCGCACACACACAGGACAAGCAACAGAAGTGGCTTCAGGCAGGAGACGAGTGTCATTGGGACGGTGAGCTGGGTGCATTTATCAGGCCTTCATCAATACCCGATTAATAATTCAGGCACAGTCTGGGGCTTCTTTAGGGCAGGGTTTCAGCTAGCTTGTAATTTTGTAAATTGCATAGTCATCATGCAGGGAATCGGTCAAGCTTCGCAGAGACTCCCAGCTACGAACCTCCAGGATTAAATGAACAGGTACAGGAGCAGTTGAACTCGGTTGTGAGATATTTCCATGCCTGCAGAGTTAGACGGCAAACCTGCACATAATATGTGAATGTTTTTACAGAACATCATATAAGAATTAGTTATTAAAGGATTTTCCATCTTTGAATTAGCTACAACTTGGTATTTGAGGTCAAATTGTGCAGCTACTTCTACCCATTTTTTTTACATTATGTGTAGAGTGACTGCATAAATCACAGTAAAAAAGGGCAAAGATTTATATATATATATATATATATATATATATGATACATTACAGCAAGGTGCACAGGTACACTCAGTATTTGATATAAAATAATAATCATGGTTTGCATTTAAAGAGGAGATACACAAAGAGAGAACAATGATAGTCCACTCAAAATGGATCAGATATTCAAAAAGTGATATTTTTGCTTCACTGTTTGTCTCCTTCTTTGGACTCAGTTTCAGGCCTGAAATGTGAGAGTAAATGGAAATAAAAACACAAAATGCAATTGACTATATTTGTGATATTTTGTAACAATGGCTATTTTAGTTACTGTGTATTTTCCAAACAAGTACATTTCACTTTACATTTTTTAATCAACAGAAATGTTGAGCTTATCTCTATTTAAATACGTGGATGTAGCACATTTTTCAAAAAGTCTTATTCATGTTTTTAGATCTTGCCATTTTAAATTATGACTCAAACTCCATCAGATTGTTCTGTAATATTTGTTCTTATCACTAAACCGATTCATATCTGATGTGCAGATGTTTGTTGGATTCAGGCCCAGGCCTCCCTTTGCAAAAGAGATCGGTGATCTCAGTGGGATTTGCCTGGTTAAATAAATAAATAAATGGTCTTAAAAAGAGGGAGATAGATAACCACAGTATGTAAATTATAAATGATATTTAGAAATTGTTTGTTGTTGTTTGAGCCTTTGACCAATTTTCACATCCACTGATTTATAGAAAACAGGCCATTTTTCTGTTGTCCGATGTTTCATGTGCCAGAACTGTTTGCCCAGTGATTAAACAGATTGACAACTCGCGTTCAGTGGAATTGGTCCTCTGTCCTGACCCGTATTACCTGTGTGGCATCCAGAAGTTCTTTTTTTTTTTTTAATCATTTACTAGGCGACTGTGATTTTTTTTTTGATCCTGTAAAAAGTTGCTTTTCTGAAAGTTGATAGAAGCTACAGCAGGGCTGTTCAACTGGCAGCCCACGAGCCATATATTTATACAGGTAGTCCTCGACTTACGAACGGGTTCCGTACCTACAAACCGTTCGTAACCCGATTTTAACGTAAGTTGGAAC
>JARVGS010000761.1:21428776-21445442 GCA_031762315.1 Hypsolebias antenori | reverse complement strand
TTTGTAGGTTAGAAGTAAGATTTTGAATTCAGTTCTGGACTTGACAGGGAGCCAATGGAGAGAAGCTAAAACTGGAGCGATATGGTCTCCTACAGCAGCATTTTGGATCGACTGAAGATGTTTGTCTAGATGTGACAAATGCATGAACCAGTTTTTCTGCATCATTATTAGTTAAGATGTTTCTAATTTTAGCAATATTACACAGGTGGAAGAAGGTGGTTCTAGTAATGTTTTTGATGTGGGAGATAAAAGACATGTTCTGATCAAAAATAACACCAACATTTTTAACATTAAAGCTGGAGACCAGATTAATGCCATCTAAGGAGGGTGAAAAACTGAAAAATTTAGTGTAGTCTCATGCAACGTTTATCACGGGGGATCCGTACACTGAAGCCCCGCGATAAGTGAAAAACCGTGACGTAAGAATAGTAGTATAAGTAGTAGGGGTTTTTTTTTGTAATACAGGTAGTCCTCGACTTATGACGTAGATCTGTTCTCACGCGGCGTTGTAAACCGAATTTGACGTAAGTCGGAACGTACGTAAATAAATGTGACGTACCTATTTTACCAAGCGCGTAAACCGTTTTTCAACGTAAGTCCATGGTGATGGCCTTCCTTTTCCTCGATGCACTGCCATCAGAAGAGTCCTCCTTGCGTCTTGGGAACCATAATGAAGGGCTAATGGCCTACTAGCATGCTAGTGACGCCGTCCTCCTCTGTACAGTACTGTATTCCTCCGCCGCTGCACCGCTTACTGTATTCTTCCGCTGCTGCGCCGCCGCGTTACGACATTTAACGTCGTAAAACCGTAGTAAATCCGACATAAAAACAGACATAAAAACGACGTAAAACCGGAGTAACCACGTAACGTGAATAAGGGAGATGCGTCGTAACGTCGTAAGACGAGACCGTCGTAACCCGAGGACTACCTGTATTCTAACCGGTGTTTCTAAACTCTACATGCTCTAAAGAGCACAGGATGTCATGATTTCAGCTCTTCATCCACTGCACTCTGCCACCTGCTGCTCTTGGCCACGCCCACTTCTCCGCTGCAGAGCGGAGATCAGCAGATCAGCTGCAGGAGGAAGCTTGGTCTGCACACAGGTGCTAAATCATTTAAGAATAATTTATTTCAAATAATAATTCCATGCCGATCGTGCGGCTCATCCATCAATCAGCCAATCATACGTCATATCCAATCTTATTTTGAAAAACCGCGATAGAGCAAGCCCGCGAAAAACAACTCGCGAACTAGCGCGAGACTACTGTGTAGTGATATTCCACAGTAAGAGTCTTTGTAGTGAATGGCAGCAACTTCCTGGTGAAATTTTAACATCTGTACAACTGACTGGGTTGTAACCATTTTTTAGTGTTGTCTCATTTTGATTTGCATCTGCAGCCTTTGTTGAATTGGACTGACTGCAAAGGTTAACCACTTATATATATGAATCAAACAATAACTTTCTGAAAGTTTCACAAAAACCATCTAGTGGTGTATGAGATGTTTTGCTAACAGACAAACAGAGCTGACTCCAACAAATTATAAATCTCCAACAAATTATAAATCTCTAGAAATATATCTTGTGAATGTCTCTTCACTGTTATCACACCAAATTTCAGTACAATATATGTAGAACCGACTGAATTGTGGTCATTTTTGTGTTTTTTTTTTTTTAAGTCAACTGGCTGTGGTGGCCAGCTTGAAACAAATTGGCTCCAAGCTTGTAATTAAAATATGTCCAGTGGATTATGAAATGTTTTACTAACGTTCAAAGTTGACTCCAAATAGTTAATGGCAACATTTTTAAAGCAATATTCTGTGCAACCTGTTGGCATACATCAATAAAATGTACATAAATGATTATAACTTTTTGCAAGTCTCTTTTTTTCCATGAGATATTGTGTTAGCAGACTCACAGACATGAGCAAAAACTTTATTCTCCACCTTTGCCTTTTGGTGGCGGGTGATAATCACAGTACCGTATTTTTCGGGCTATAGGGCGCACTGGATTTTAAGGTGCATTAAGCAAAACAAAACAGTCAGATAAGTCAAACTTTATTCAACTCATTCACAATAACCACATAAAATCAATTCGAGGTCAGTAAGCACGACCAGAATTAATACATAAGGCTCACTGTCCATTTTTGAAAACAAATATATATATATATTTTAAGTGTGCCTTATAGTCAGAAAAATACGGTGACTATTTTGTTCCTTCTCAAAATAATGCAGGTTTCATGTTGTTTTGCTCTGCTTCTGCAGACAAACTATATATTTTTTTCAGTTAATAGTTGAAAGCTTAATCTTATAATGATTGTAAAAATATATAAAAGTGTTATTTTGTTCAAACTGATCTCAAGTTCACGTTTTTTTCTTGGGTTGAGGTGTTGCTGGTGTGATGAGCTACTGCGTCATCTGTCAAAAACGGAACCCGATCCCCTCGATGTGTGATGCTGAATAAACACCGTAGTAACTCTGGCCAAACAATGTTGCAGCATATACATATGAAAATATTACAACTGCGTCAACAGAGTGGGAGCATTTAGTTTCATCTGCACGTCCTCATTTTACACACTGCTTATGAATCCCTTTTCAAGACCAATAAACCTATTTTACACACTCTGCTTCGATTTACATAACATCTTTATCTTAAAACCCGGATCCCTCTTTTCAAATTAAGTCTATGAGGGGATTATCTGCTGGCAGCGAAGGACACTTTCAATCTATCTTCACTCTAAATTGCAGGCAGGCGTCCCTGCAGCCCCACATGAAGACCACTGTGTCCCATCAAGATAATCATTAATAAAGAACGGCTTCACGTTTAATCTCAGCTCACTTCTCCAATTTCTTCCTCGTTATAGTTTTTGGCAAGTGCGCTTTTTGCACTTCGGTCGGCTGAACCGTATCATTTTGTCTTCTGTTAATCTTAGGCAGAGAGGAGTTCAAGTTTTTTGGATTTACACAATTTATAGTTTTTATTTGTGTGTTTATGAAGCGTTCACACTGTTGTGATTCATTTTTCTTCCATACGTTTTTCAGCATCGTTCTCGTTCCACAATTTTTGTGCTATTTCAACAAATCATATCAAAAATGTTCAGTTTGTTGACTTTTGGTATTGCTGCAACTTTAGCTTTTTGAAATATTTAGCTTTTTCTGCCACTTTTTCCCCCTCAGATGAGCTCACTTTACATCCTTCATATATTTAGATCTGTTTACAGCCTTTTTCTGCTCCTTTCATATTTTGTTCGGGTTCAGCTTCTTTCAGCTTCCTTGTGCAAATTTAAACATTTTTTCAGCTACTTTCAGCTAATTTCAGCTGCTTTGTGCTCCTTTCAGATTCTTTTTGCTAACTACATTTTTGTTCTTCTTCTAACTTCTTTCTGCTAATTTCAGCTTGTTATGGTTCTTTCAGATTGTTTTCATCATTTCTGCTTTTTCTGCTATTTCAGCTACTATTTAGCTGTTTTAGGCTAATTTTAGCTTTTTCAGCTAATTCCACATTTTTTGCACTCATTTAAACTTTTCTCAGCCCAGTTCAGCAAAATTGTGCGCTCTCCACTTCCTTCTGCTAATTTAAGCTTCTTTTTGCCTTTTTTGCTACATTTCAGCAGTTTTTGGCTAATTTCTGTTTTGTTTGTCGTTCTCCCCGATAATTTTCTTTTTTTTTTGGGTGCTCATTTCTGCTGCGTTCAGCCTAATTGGGCAAACACGTTCTTTCTGCTTTCTTCTGCTTGTTTAAGCTTGTTATACTTTTTCAGCTACCTTTTTAGCATTTCTTAGCTAATTTCGTCTGTTTTCAGATAAAGTCAAGTTTTCTGTGGTAACTTCTGCTACTTTCAGCCGAATTAAGTTATTTGTACTAATTTCACCTTGTTATGCTCCTTTCAGCTTATTTCTGCTAATTGCAATTATTCCAGCAACTATTTAGCTGTTTTATGCTATTTTTAGTTTTTCAACTAATTCCACATTTTTAGCTTATTTCAGCTCTTTCCACTTCCTTCTGGTAGTTTAAGCCTCTTTCTGCCTTTTCAGCTACTTTTCAGCAATTTTTATGCTAATTTCAACCTTCTTTTTTTTTTTTAGCTAATTTGCTAATTTTCTTACTCATTTCTGCTTATTTAAACCTATTCCAGCAAATATGTGTTCTTTCTGTTTTCTTCTGATAACTTAGGATTGTTCTTCCATTTCCGCTAAAATTCAGCATGTTTTTTAGATCATTTCAGCTGTTTTTCAGCAAGTTCTTCAGCAATAACCATTCACACTGCATTTTTGCAGGAGATGCAAGTTCTTACTTTTTTAACTTGTACACTTGAGTTGTTAATAGTCTGTGTACTCTTACACTGTATTGTTTCTGATCTGTGTGGCTGTTTTTACCAACTCAATAGCTCAAAACAATAGGAATTTTGAATTCAAAGCTTAGTTTTCCCTATACAGTATATGAGCCTCTTTGCTATAAACAGTCTCTAATTCACTACATGGACATGAAAATAGTGAAGTAATCACCGGTTATCCTCAGTTAATTGAAGCTTTGATTGGAAACAAACTGTACAGCGATGCATTCAGGACAGTACGAGGGAAAATCTGACTTCAGTCAGTGAGACATAAACAACTTTGTGCGTAATTACACTGTTCAATTTGAAAATAACTCACTTGCAAAATTGCATCTCCATCTAATCTCCAACGGCTGCTTATTGACACAGAGAGCGCTTGCCTGAACACAGTAACGTAACGGGCATGTGTTCCCTGCTGCTGTTAGAAAAAACTACCTGAGAGTCCCCCAGCATCTATTATTAGTCCACTATCAATCTGTTCAGTGGGCAATATATTTTTTGCTCTGATGCTGTAATGTGAGCTTGTAGATTTACCTGTGGGCAGGTTTCTGCTATTTCTGCTACTATTTAGCTCTTTTTATGCTAATTTGAGCTTTTTCCACTAATTCCACATTTTCTGCACTCATTAAAACTTTTGCAGCCTAATTCAGCAAAAATGTGCTCTTTGTACTTCATTCTGGTAATTTAAGCTTCTATTTACTTTTTTAGCTTCTATTCAGCTGTTTTTTGTGCATTTTGGTGCTCATTTCTGCTTCGTTCAGCCTAATTGGGCAAACGTGTTCTTTCTGCTTTCTTCTGCTAATTAATTAACGTCTTTATGGTAATTTCTGCTTGTTGTGCTCCTTTCAGCTTTTTTCCTGCTAGTTTCAACTTTTTCAGCTATTTCAGTTACTATTTATCTGTTTTATGCTAATTGTAGCCTTTTCATCCAATTCCACAGTTTTTAAGCTCATTTCAGCTTTTTCTGCTTCCTTCTGGTAGTTTAAGCTTCTTTCTGACTTTTCAGCTACAAAGTACTTTTCATCTAATTTTTTGTTGCTAATTGCAGCCTTTTTAGCAAATTCTCTGCTCATTTCTGCTTATTTAGATCTAATTCAACAAATTTATGTTCTTTCTGCTTTCCCCTGCCAACTCAGGCTTGTTCTTTCATTTCAGATACATTTCAGCTTTGTTTTTAGCTAATTTCAGCTGTTTCAATAAATTCAAGTTTTTCGTGATAATTTTTGCTACTTTCAACCTAATTAACTTCTTTGTGGTAATTTCTGCTTGTTGTGCTCCTTTCAGCTTTTTTTCTGCTAGTTTCAACTTTTTCAGCTATTTCAGTTACTATTTATCTGTTTTATGCTAACTGTAGCCTTTTCATCCAATTCCACAGTTTTTAAGCTCATTTCAGCTTTTTCCGCTTCCTTCTGGTAGTTTAAGTTTCTTTCTGACTTTTCAGCTACTTTTCATCTAATTTTTTTGTTGCTAATTTCAGCCTTTTTAGCTAATTTTCTGCTTATTTAAACCTAATTCAGCTAATATATGTTCTTTCTCCTGCCAACTTAGGCTTGTTCTTTCATTTCAGCTACATTTCAGCTTGTTTTTAGCTAATTTCAGCTGTTTTTCAGCAAGATCTTCAGCAATAAGCATTCACACTGCATTTTTGCAAGAAATACTATTCCTCTAGTTATTATTATGTCTTAACATGAAATGACTGGTAGGAAAAAGAAAATTGCGAGTCCAGCCACTAGCACAGCGCACTATTCTTCTCGGCTCGGGTGTTTTTTCTCTCTCACCACCTTTGTACCACAGCAAATGTATGATTTCCTCTCTCCTCGTGCTCATTTGTCAGCATCACGATCGGCATGTCATCCGCGCTTTCATGATGTGGAAATTACACAAATTTTTTGAACGGTTCACCGGCATCTCGACCATTTTATACACACAGCTGATATTCGTAGAAATAATGTCATGACACATTGTAGCTAAATCTGTTCAAGCCTCATCACCAGCCTGGACAAATCACCAGTTTTAGCTCATCAGCAGCGGCGCGGCCTTGTGCAGCAACTTTGCGCCGTTGAAATAATAACCTGGAGCAGACAGAAGGCAATCATTACCTTGCACACAGACGCTGCGTGCACGTGTTGATGGAGGATTTCCACTAGAGTGCTGTGGAGACGGGCAAAGCCGAGCCACTCGGCCGCTGTTAAACCTCTGGCTCCCCATCACCTAAGCTAATGACCTAGTCTGCCCTCTGAAGTCCTTCTGTGACAGAAAGAAATCCATCTTTTACCCAGAGGAAAACAAAATGTGGTTTGTGGGAATAAAAAATGAGCAAATGCAAGAAAGAGGCATTGGGGGGGAAGGAGAAAAGTTTGCGCCCTCGGGGTGTGTGAGCATATAGATGTGCCATTTCATTGTCTCTGGCCTGCACTGATACAATCTGAGGACTCTTTGGCTTAAAGCTGGGAGTGAATGACATATGGGGGCGCTTGTGTGAGGCACGACTCCCCTGTGCCTCCTCCAGCCCCAAAGTCTTCCTGTGAGAGCACCGAGCAACTTTTTTTCTGCTTTTTTCAAACAGCAGCAGCAGCCTCCCCTCTCCCTCCCCTCATCCACTGCTTTCCTCCCTCCCTCGCTCACTCTCGCTCTTCTTTTTTTTTGCCTCCCTCCCCCCCCCCACCCCTTCTTTCTCAGACACTCAGCAGTCACCGCCTGAAGCTGTAATCGGACAACTCTTTCTCAAATACGGCAGAGTCTCCTGAGATACGGCGCTGCACGGGCTCCACGGGTTCCAACACCTAAAATGAAAAAGAAAAAAAGCAGCTGTGCAGTTTTCTTGTGATTCCACCGACACGCCAAGAAGAGCTTGAGAAGTTCTTTTCTGCCGGACTGCGCAGCCTTTCTCCGAGAAGATTTCTCTTTTTTAAGCCAAGATAAAAGAGGAGATAAACACACTGGGATTCATCTATAATTGTAGTGAGTATGACTTTTAATTATTATGTTTCGTCTTATTCATTTTAGTGTTTGAGCGTATGTGTGTAATTTAATTTAGCTGATAAATTTGTATTAAAACATAAATTTCTTTTTTTTTTTTTTTTTTTTACTAAAATTTAATTGACTTAAGGGTTTTAAATAAGACCTGTTTTTTTAACTAAACCAAACCCTTTAACTTTTTTATTTTAAATGATAATAAAATAATAGAAAAATGTTTTTTAAATGTTGTTTCTTGTCGCCTAAAAAAATTGCACCTTTGTTTTGCCTTTATATGAATAAATTTGCCATGTGCTTAGTTTTTATTGGAAAAGTGAGCACAAACATATTTAGCTATTTTAAAAATTTACACTTTATAAATAATAACCTTTAGTTTTGATTGATTTTTAATTCAAATGAAGCATTTATTTACTCGCCGTGAAGCCAAAGTGATTATCCCTTAATGTCCTTTTAACGCGATGCGTTTTAAATGTGTGTATAAAAGGAGTGAAAGCAGACTGTGTTGTGCAGCGTCGCTCGTTTTCTCCCGGCAGATCCAATAAAAGCCACGCTGTTACAGCAGCTGACATCTAATGCCATCTGCTGAGGCCGGGATCGCTGCGAGGAGACTCGAGCACCAAAACAACAGGCCTCGCCTCCGAACCGTGCAGCGCCTCCGCTCGCCGCTGCTCCACTGTAATCACCAGTGTCCCTAATTGAAGGATCAATTCCTGTGTTTGATCACAAGCTCACATCAAATAGACTTTTTTTTTTTTTTTTTTAATTCTTGTTCCTTTTTTTCTAACCCTCTAATTTTATATATTTCCCTTCCTTGGTGTTTATAAAAGTGCACGTTGATGACAGGGATGAATTAAAGAGGTTTTGTCTGTAAAGTGGCTGTTTCACGAGAACAAACACGACAGCAGTTGTGCAAATGCCCGCTGCAGCTATTCACACACAAAAACCTTATTTATCCAATTAACAGATAATGAGCGGGGCCGATTTGGGCCTGTTTGCTCTGTGTATTTGCTGCCTGGCTTGCAGCGCTTCGTGCACGTGCAGCGGCGGTGTGTGCCGGTGACAGTGGCATTGTTTGCCCAAGGACTGATGCCTTCCGTATTGGATGCGTCTAGCCAGCCGGGCTCTTAGTCTGGAGATTGAAAATGGTGAAAGATACAGAGCACTAAATGATCCAGCCTCTTTCAGAAGGCACGATGTGGGGGGGGGGGGGGGGTAAAAATAGAGCACAAGGGAAGGAAGGACCTTCTATTAAGTAGGTGATTAGCGGGTTGTTTACTAAATACCGTGGGGTGTTGTTTTGCTAACAGACTTGTGAAATATGTGGCTGAAAGAGCAGGAAATGAGACTTCCATTACCCCTCCCTAATCACTAATATCCTTTTTGGCCTATTGACAAATGTGATTATTGTAAATTAGTCTACTTTTGTTTAAAAAAAAAAGTGGTACTACTTTACAATAAGGCTCCTTTATAATTCATTTATAAACACTTTATAAATCATTAATAACTGCTTAGTATGCATTAATTAAGGGTGACATAGACAAAACTGACCAGTCAAAAAGTGACTATACATAAGTTACTACCTTCTGAGCACAATAAGCATTTGTAAACTTTTTTTTTTGCATATAATATTGTACTTTATCACTGTATTATAAATATCTACAACTAATATTATACCCTAAAAAAATTAGGTTTACAAATGTTTATTGTGCTTGCAAGAAGGTAACTTAGTCTGAAATGTTTCTAGGTTAAACATATAGAATGGATTTGGCGCACTGTTTGGCAAGAAACGGGTCAGTTTAGTCTGTCACCCTTAATTAATGCACAATAAGCAGTTATCAATGATTTAGAGGAATTAATAACATATCTATAAACTATTATAGCCATCTGAGAGCCAATTTCACCATAGTATGGGAACATACAATGATGTCAATACATAACACATTATTATTATTATTATTATTATTATTAAGGGCAGCCTTACTGAAATTATTACTATATGTAGCGTTTTGCTATCGTCTGTCGTCAGCATCATTATTTTATGAATAACCGACTGAGTTTGAAGCATATCGGTGACAAAATCATTAGGATTTGTCCCTTGACCTGCTTTCAGCCTTCTCCCTTGTAAAGTCTCCCTCGCGCCGCAGTGGTCGGCGAGTTGCGATAAAATATCCACCTTAAATCTCGTTTGATGGCGCCCTCGAAGGCAAAGTGGCCTTCTGGAAATCATTTTGAAGGTTGACGAGCGCAGTATTAACAGCTTGAATGTGGCTGCGGCGTGAAGAATAGTGTCAGATGAATCCAAATCGACAAAACAACTTGTGTTATATTCGGATTACTGACTATACTACATTGATTTTAAACCTCTAATGTTATTTTAAATATGCTAAAATTCTTATTTATATGAAAGATATACAATTCAGTTGAGTCGCTTTAATAAAATTTGATTAGAACTAGTTAAAAAGCACATGTAATTTTTATTTTTTCATTTTTTTACGACAATAGCCTTGTATTTAACATTAAAGAGTTGAAAAAATTAAAACTCCAGTCGACGCGGCGTTGGCGTTCGCTGGCTGCAGTCGTTTCTTTGGCCACGTTCAGAGACGCAAATGAAGTGTAGCATTCTGTAAACTCTGCCTCGCTCCACTCACATCTGTGTCCAATTGTTGTCTGCATCTACATTCTTTGCGAGTGGATTTATTTTTCCTGGGCCACCATGTGGACTCAGCTGACCGGCTTAAGTGGGGATTAGACGTTTTAAAGTTAAATTTCGATTCGAGCGTTGTTTTGCGAACGCTGACACACACACACACACACACGCACTATTTGAGCCAACAGAAAGTCAAAGAGCTTGAAGTATTTGATTCACAGCACAAAATTCCCACATTTTGCTTTGAAAAATCAGCAAAACTGTTGCTCAGGTTTTAAAAAAAAAAAAATCTAAAAGATTCGCTGCAGATTGGACACCCTGCATGCTGTGATGATTTATGCTAAAAGCTTGGCTGGGGCTGTATTTACCTTTGGAAATGCAGGTCTTGGGATAAGTAAAGCAAAACGAAAAGGCTGGCAAACCAGCGTGAAAGAAGCTTGTTGTGACACTTTGTCTTCCTGACGACACTTCCAGCGCTTCATCTAGCCGAGCTTTGTTCTTGGCAGCTTCAAAGACCTGGCGGTTCCGGTTGAAGAGAGATGCGCATCAAATATGCTGAACATGCTCTTTTCTTTAAAAAAAAATAAAAAATAAATATTTGGTGGTGATGGGAAGGAGAAATAGTTTGTTTTGGGGGTTAAATCTGTGCTCCTCCAGCTTCACCTGGCTGAATTCACCTGTTGGTGGAGGTAGTTGCACAGCAGTGGCCTGCTGAACCGAGAAACCACCACATTTTCTCCACAACGTCCCCCTCAACTCAGCGATCGCTGTTAACGTGCTGTGGCAGACATGCGTTCCGCTTTCTTTTTGTTGTTTTTGGCGTTTTACCTCAATCGATCATATTTAATAGACACACTGAAAGGAAGAGAAAGAGCGGATGTTTATAGCGAGAGTGACTAACGTTGTTTTTTTTTTTTTTTTTGCTGTGCCATGAACAGTGGGAGGGAGAAAGCAAAATGTAAAGCTAGAATGGCATTCATGGAGGCTTTGCCTTGGTGTGAAGAGCCAAGCCGGCTGAAAAAAAAAAAAAAAAAAAAAAAAAAAAAAACTTAAGACCATGCAGCTCAGGTTACCCTAGCTCATGTAAACAATGAACCATTAAAAAAAATCCTTTAAAAAAAGACCTTATATGTCTTTTTCCTGACCAGATGAATACCTCTGACCTTCTTCTGGACCCTCTATTCCCAAGGAGGGCTTGAGTCAAGTCTAATATAGTGTTATAGCCGTGCAAGCATACGGCTCAAAGAGCGGCGAGCCGAGCGGGAGTGGACAGCGAAATGTAACTGTCAGCTAACGGAGAGTAATAGAGGCGTTCGTAGCATCATAGGAAACACATGTGGCTCCATATGCTCTCCGTGTTCTTGTTTCCAGTCTTCATTGTCTGATGCTCCACTGGTCTGGGGACCTCTAAAGTACCATGTGTGTGTGTGCTTTTACAACACTATGGGGCCTCTGAGGTGCCCTTTGCATGCGTGCGTATTTGTGTACGCAGACATGAGTTATGATTCTTTTCGTGCTGAAGATAAAGGCGACTGCGCGAACCTTTTGCGGAGTTAGTCGGCGCGCTCGCATGCGGTCACTGAAGGTGGCTGCGGAGTTGCGTGCTTTCGTGCTGTGTCACGGCCGCAGGCTGGGGCAGGCCTGTGGGAAGCAGCCCTGATGGTCATTAGGACCTGTCAGTTCTCCTGGAGCAGGAGTGCTGATAAATTTCAGATAGTGTCAATTGCAGATGAAAGATCTGCTGGAGACGCTGGGGGTGTCACGCTTGGCTTGCCTCTGCTCAACAAGTCCCATCTTCTTCCCCAAGCAGCAGGAAAGTAGAAAGACTCTCCCACACTCCGCGGCCCCTCAGTCCCTTCTATCCCCAACCCATCACCCCTCTGCCTACCTTCACCCCCCCCTCCCGCCCTTCTTGCTTACCTTGGCTAAGCCGCTTTGCATGTTGATTGGGGGAGGACTAATCCAGTTTGCAGCTGTCGTAGACCAATGATGAATCACCTTTCCGTCATTTGGCCATGCTCCCCTCGCTCAGGGAGGAGGGAGGACCTGGAGGAGGAAACAACAGCGGAGCAGGGCTGCAGCTCAGAGACAGACAATGTGAGCCTCTGTTCCCCCCGCCAGCCCCTCTCTTCCCATTCTGCTGCAGAACAACAATAATGTTTTCTCAGATAGGCCTTTTTTGTGCCATGGATGGCTCCGGACTGTGACGTTGAGCGTCAGAAACAAGGGCTGACATTGTTGCTGCCTGGGCAGGTGGAGGCAGAATAAAGGAAGGGAGTGTGCTTTTAGAGGACTCATACCTATAGGTGCAGGTAAGAGGCGGTGAAATGTTTTTTTTTTGTAAAGTCGTTGCTAAACAACCCGCATTGTTTCTCCGATTGTGTTTTCCTGTTGGTTTTTACAGCCTTTAGGCCACGACTGAAAAGTTGGTGCAAACTAAATGAGCGTATACAGCTAAACAGAATTAGACTTCCTCTGCATCGTCCTCGAGCATTATCAGCTCCAAGTGTGCGATAATTTTAGGGCAGAAGTAAATTAATACGCCTCTGGGGGGAAAAAAAAAAAAGACCCCGCGGCCTCCATTGCTCAGTCATTTTTCCCTCTCGTTACCAATTTTTAAAATAGTTTTTTTTTTTTTTTTTTTTTTGTTGTACGTTAAAATAAATACGGACTTGTAATATAAAATAATGTTAATTTTAAACCAATATAAAATTATATTTTTGTGAAGCTACACTACGTGTCTATAATTTGGCATCTGGATTTATATATATATATACTGTATATGTATGTGATTATAAATCTATGTGAAAATTCATAAGTAGAAAAATCATAAAATAAATTTGACAACTGCAACGAGCTGTAAATAAACAATTCTGCTGTTGATTCTATGCAGTTGTTGCAACGGGAACAGAAGAGTTTGCGGCCGTTGCACTTCAGATCCCTCATGCCTTCCTTCTGCTCCGTTGTCTGCTCCCGATCAAATCCTCTAAGTACACACATGATAGAATAATGTTTTCAGTGGCGTGGTCTTTTGTATAAACACAGACACAATTAAGGAGCTTGCCAGAGCAAACACATGCCTCGTGAGCTTCTCATCCACCCATCACTGGCTCCTACAATCAGGCAGAATGCTGCATTTTTAACACATTAGGCATCACCTCAAACCAGCAAACATCTGTTAGCAGTCATCATCTCCACACAGAGTGGTAAACACTTATGAAACATCAGACTAATGTGAAAGTAAACATATAAAACGATCTAATATCAAAAATCACAACTTACGAGGATTACCTTTTTTTTTTTTTTTTTTTAGGAATTTCCTTGCTTTTGTGTCATGTTTTGCTTTATTTTTAGTCATTTTGTGTCAAAATTTAAATTCCGTCATACATGAAGTATAGTTTTGTTTCGTTTTTTGACATTGCAGTTTATTTTCCACATCACTGAGTGCACAGCATTGCACATCAGCGCTCCGTGTCTTCCCTGAAACTACAATGATTTGTGTAATCTGATTTGCTCTCTATGTGTGTGTGTGTGTGTGTGTGCATGTGTGTGTGTGTGTGTGTGTGTGCCAGGTCTATGGAAATGCAGGATCTCGCCAGTCCTCACAGCCGAGTAAGTGGAAGCAGCGAATCTCCTAATGGTCCCAACCTCGACAACTCGCACATCACTAACAATTCCATGACACCCAATGGCGCAGAAGGTATACGCTGTGTGAAATTTCAAAGTTTTAAATATACTACAAAGTGGTTTTAGATGGAACGCTAATAGTTTAGAAGCAACAAAACCTGTTACTTGTGCATAGGTTTTGTAGGAATATGCTTTAAATTTGCTTGCAATAGTTACTATTTTCTGTTTGAGCATCTGTAGGTTGCACGTCAGCGCCTACAGTAGTTGTTCTCTGGTGTTTGTTAGCTGTTTATGTAAGTAACCATGTAATTATTCAAAGCCCACAGCATGGTTTGAATGTGGTCTCTGCTGTACGTACTTATTTGCTCAGGTGATTCGCCTGTGCTTTAAATCTGAGCCTTTGTTTAGTTAAACCAACAAGTTATTAAAATCAGCTCTTGCCGTCTCCATGTTCATCTCAGCCAGGAGTTCGGGGGTTATTTTCCTCACAATTCACCGCCTTAATTTAGCATTCAGTCATGTCATGTGTCCTTTTGCCGTTTTTGTCTTTCCCATAGGTGATAACATCACAATGCTTACCACTGCAGACTGGTTGTTAGGTTCTAACTCACAGTCTACAGCAGGTTTGTCTACTTTTAGTGCCACAATGAAAGGACAATATTTGGTGTCTTCCCTAACTCAAATAAAAGCACTCCTTGCTTTTCTAAACCAGTTTTCATCCACTTAAAAAGCTATTTGTGTTTGTAAAAATCTTCCTTGAATCTAAAGCTGTTGCTTCAACTATTGTGCCTTTCATTAAGAAACTGTGAATGTTAATGGTATTTTTGTGTTACTCTGTTTTAAGCATGGTTTGGCATCGGTTGGCCTTGACTTTATTATTGTCGACTGGTTAAATTATGCACTTGCAAACTGAGCATTTTGTTTTTATTTACAGTGCTTATTGTTTGGTATGTGACCTGAGTGTGTGCCAGTTCCTGCATGCACTTTATAACTATATACATATATATATACAGTATATCCAGTAGTCCCTCGCTACTTCGTGGTTTGACTTTCGCGGTCTAGCTCTTTCGCGATTTTTTTTAATGTAAGACTGGACATGACACAAAACTGGCTGATTGACGGATGAGCCAGATTGTTTATTTAAAATAAATTATCTTAAATGATTTAGCACCTGCTGCACTTGCGTACAGCCCACAGGTGCAGGGAGAAGCTCCCTCTCTGCAGCCTGTCATGATCTCTGCTCTCTGCCACCTGCGGCTCTCTGCCACCCACACATTTCTGCTCAGTGCTGAAGCAGCCTTTAACCCTTTGCTGTCCTGCTGCGCTTCTCTACAATTTACATTTAAATAGCGTTTAGAGTTTAGAAGCATTGTTTAGAATATTGCAAGAGTGTGGGCAGGGCTTATAAAGCCTTAATGTATATATAAATACTAAAATAAACTACTAATTTCTACTACTACAACAAATACTAAAATGAACAACTATTTCTACTACTACAGTACGCTGGTGAAGATTCTCAGTCATCCAGGACATGGTGAATTCAAAAAAGCTCAAGACAAAAACAACTGGACTTTATTTGTAAGTGAAACGTCTGTTACAAATAAAGTCCAGTTGTATTTGTCTTGAACTTTTTTGAATACTACTACTACAGTAAAAAGTAAAATGAACTACTACTTACTACAGCTATAGCAAATACTAAAATAAACTACTAATTACTACTACAGTAAATACTAAAATGAACTACTACTGACTACTACTACAGTAAATACTAAAATAAACTACGACTACAGTAAATACTAAAATGAACTACTACTACTACTACTACTACTACTACTACTACTACTACTACTACTACTACTACTACAGTAAATATTAAAATTAACTACTTCTTACTACTACTACAGTAAATACTAAAATAAACTATGACTACAGTAAATACTAAAATGAACTACTACTACTACTACTACTACTACTACTACTACTACTACAGTAAATATTAAAATGAACTACTTCTTACTACTACTACAGTAAATACTAAAATGAACTATTACTTACTACAGTAAATACTAAAATGAACTACTTACTACAGTAAATACTAAAATAAACTACTACTACTACAGTACTAAACTACTCCTGACTACTACTACAGTAAATACTAAAATGAACTACTACTTACTACTACTACAATAAATACTAAAATGAACTATTACTTACTACGCTAAATACTAAAATGAACTACTTACTTCAGTAAATACTAAAATAAACTACTACTACTACAGTACTAAACTACTACTGACTATCACTACAGTAAATACTAAAATGAACTATTACTTACTACAGTAAATACTAAAATGAACTACTTACTACAGTAAACACTAAAATAAACTACCACTTCTACAGTACTAAACTACTACTGACTACTACTACAAAAAAATACTAAAATGAACTACTACTTACTACTACTATAATAAATACTAAAATAAACTACTACTGACTACTACTACAGTAAATACTAAAATGAACTACTTACTACTACTACAGAAAATACTAAAATGAACTACTTACTACAGTAAATACTAAAATAAACTAATACTTACCACTACTACAGTAAATACTAAAATAAACTACTACTTACTACTACTACAGTAAATACTAAAATGAACTACTTACTACAGTAAATACTAAAATGAACTACTTACTACAGTAAATACTAAAATAAACTATTACTACTACAATACTAAACTACTACTGACTACTACAACAGTAAATCCTAAAATTAACTATTACTTACTACAGGAATACTAAAATGAACCACTACTTACTATAGTAAATACTGAAATAAACTACTACTACTACAGTACTAAACTACTGACTACTACTACAGTAAATACATTAAAAACTTGAACTACTGTATCCCTACTTCATGGTTCTTTACTTATCGCAGGGGGCGTGGTCTCCTGAACGCCGCAATAAACAAGGGAAGGGACTACTATAAATACACACACACACACACATATATATATATATATATATATGTATATATATATATATATATATATATATGATTGTGTAGTTCTAAGGTGT
>JARVGS010000761.1:21407142-21419515 GCA_031762315.1 Hypsolebias antenori | reverse complement strand
TTTAAAAAGCCGTTTACCGTTTTTTTTTTTTTTTTTTGACTTACGGCCAAAATCCGGGCTTACGGTCGCCACGTGTAATGAGTTCCGACTTAAGTTCAGTTCGAGTTAAGTTCGGCCCGTAGGAACGGAACTCGAACGTAAGTCGAGGACTACCTGTATAAAGTTCCCCTTCTGCCTGCACCACTATGCAGGGACAGTTATCTACATGCTGGCTCAATTTTAACATTTTCTCCTGCATGTTTGACATATAAAACATCGCCACTTGTTGCTGAACGTCCTACTGAGGCGTTCACAGTCCATACAGCCGTCAGCAGCAAATGTTGTGGGGTGGGGGTGGGGGGTAATTCTCTTTTTCATGCCTATTAACCAAAAACAGTTGGTCACAGTCAGAGTTTTGCAGCGTGCACTCGAGTACCTAAACATGGCCCAGCAGAATGAGAGTGAAGGGGGAGGAAGAAGCCGAGCATGTGAAGCGAATTCCAAAAGCTGCTCCTCTGGCCTTCGTAGTTTAACTCACAATGACAGTATTATGTTCCCATTCATCTTCTAAGTATTATGCCTTAACTCTGTTTTTCTTTTCCCTTCCATCCGACCCAGTTTCACTCTCTCCTGCTATCTCATGCCCTATGTTAGCATTAAGTGCATTTGTAATTGACAGCCTTGTGAGATGACAGATTGGCCTCTTTTCTGGCTCTGAGTCCTCTAACTGTGGCTCTGGCCATCCGCCACACCATCATCATTACTCTTTCTAGCCTATTGATCTGCCTGGGCGATGTGCCTCAGGCCTGGGTGTCCCAACCAAAGACTTTTCCACACCTGATACGCCTCTTTCTGTCCGTGTCCCCTGCAACCAGCTTGTGGCCAGCTGTCAAGACTGAGGGCAATCGAATTATTGTTTTTGCTTGTTGCTTTCATGTCCGATCCCATGGAGTGACGTGCGGGTGCGGAAGTTGTCGCAACAGAAATCATAAACAAAACTTTTTTTTTTTTTTTTGGCGTCTGTTGTGATCCTCATTTGCTCTGTGTGTACTGTTTGTAAAAACTAAAACATAAGATGTGCTTGAAGAGACAAGAACGTTACAGGCAGACTGAGCAGATGCTAATTAGGTGAGTAATTGGATTCCAGCATTCTGTCCTAAATGATCATGCTTTCTGAAGAAGCTGAAGCCGTGGTTACCTTTTTTTTTTTTTTAGAGCCCCATCTGGACCTGATAGCCTATTCCCAAGTGAGGCATAGGAACTTCTGCTACAAATATTGTGCACTGATGATAGACATAGCCCATGGCAAGGGGACTGATCAAGCAAAGCAAATGGACTTCCAATTGTGGAGCCAGAAGGCAGGAGGGAAGGAGGAGAGGAGGGCGGGATGGTGTCTGGTCTTGAGTGAGTGAACTAACTGCAGAAGGACAGGGGGAGGGAGTGCAAACATGCCCCCCGGGGAACCACAACCCCTCCACCACCACCAGCACCACCACTCCCAACAGCATGGGCTAGCAGGGGTCCACGCAGCTTTTATGTGGCTCCTTGTTCTCCACAGAGCAACCCTCAAACGCTCCCAGTGAGAGTTTTTATGACTGTTTGAACTGTGTATTAGCCTAATTTGTTGTCCTTCACAGCCCCAGTCCTCCTCGTCTCTGCCTCATTGTTCCAGCGCACTTTCACTTGATGTTGAACTTTCTACGGAGCGTGCAGAAGTTTGATAAAATACCTCTGCTCACCTCAAGCCATTCAGCAAAACAAAGAAGGAAATGGTCAGGGCAAAATTACCGCAGGAAGAAAAAGTAGAAAAAAAAAACAGAAACTACGCAAAATATTTGTGGCTCTGTCTAATTTTTGGGTGCGTTTCTGTTTTTCCCATTGCAATCACTGCACTGTTTTACTTTTTGCGTTGCCTTTCATACGTTTCCTTGCCCCCTTGCCACGCTGCACCTCCGTCCACACACACAACCTTCTCCAGTCATTCTGCCTTTTCTGAAAGCTGCTTCACATTTGTCACGGTGTGGGAGAGCCCTCCTGCGGGGGCCGATGACCAGAGCATGAAAGGAACTCCCCCCTCTGTTTGTCTCCAACAACAGAGGTGTAATTACGCCCTCATTTAAGAACAGTACATTTATCTCCTGGCTCGTTTTCAGTGTAATTGTTTTTGACAATAGGAGAATTGGAAAGGAAGAAGACAGTTGTGGAGTGTGGTCTGCTTTATTGTGTGGATTTAAATTAATAATAATCTACTTAAAGTTTTTACTGTGACAATTTAGCGTATAATAATTACTTGGAATGAAATTATTACATTTAGGCAGCTGTCAGCTACAAGAAAAGCTTTACCTTTAGATTTGTATTGCATGTTTGCCTTTAAATAATTGGTTTGCACAATGTAGTGCTGGGCTTAAAAGTATTTTTTGCTCTTTACTAAATGCAATTTGTAACAAACTTTAATGAAGAGACGTTCTGAGCGGGGAGGAATGCGTTACTTTCAAGTCAAGTAATCTTGAAAAAGTGAATTTACAAGTAATTTTTTTTTTTAATTAACATTAGAAGATACAGTTGTGTATCCAACAAAGTTCAGTTGGGTCATCTGGACGGTTTCTTTTTTTTTTTTTTTTGTTGAGATGTTTCATCAGTCCGAGGAGACACAACAAACTCTCGCAAGCAGCAGACGCATAGTGGACCAACCAGTTTGTTGGTGATAAGATGGTTTCTGGGGCCCGCCCTCTCCCCTGTCAACTCCTCTGAGGCAGCCATAGCCAACGTGGTTCAAACCGTCAAAGGACTGATGAAGTATTTTGGATGAAGGACGAAACGGCTCAACAAAAAATAAACTGTCCAGAGGACCTGACTGAACTTTGTTGGATTTTCTACCTGGATTATTGAGCATGAACTTTGACATAGTTGTGTATGTTCTTAAAGAAAATCAGCAATATTTCAATTTTTTTTAAAGTGAGATTCCATAGGTCACAACTGTATCTTCTAATGTTAAGGTCACAAATAATCTACTATAGACAAGCTAATGGGCTTTTAAAACAACAATAAGCTAAAAAATGTTAACGCTTTTTCTTTTTTTTTTTTTTTTCAAAATAGACCTTCACACCAAAGTATATTTTGCATGACAGTTTTTCTGGCAGAAACTATATATTCCTGTTACAAATGCCACAAGCTGCACTAATAATAGTACAGCTTGCAGCTGCTGTCGCCGCCTTCTGAGCTTTCAAATAACCGTAATAGTTTATGCAAATAACTGTGTAAAGCTAAATCGACTGGGATTTAAATGTTTAATGAATAGCGTTTGCAGTTAATCCGTTAAGTCATCAGTCTGACGTACTCTGCTCCTCCAAACTGACGGCGTTCGTTATCTATAGCAAGTAAGATAGCAGCTCCTCATCTCCTTTCCAAACAAACCCAGCTCATATCTGAACTATCCCTTTAAGTTCTTGTTATTGACATGACAGTACAGGTGGAAAACACTGAGGAGGGATGTTTTGTCCTAGAGGGCTGATGCTGCTCTTCCTCTCTATAACTCATAATTTGTGTGTTAATAAGCCATTAGATGCTATCAAACCATTTGAATGATTTAATTACTCAGGAGGACCATCCTTCAGGCATGGAAAATAGAGCATACATATTCATTATTGCTGTTTTTCAGAAACAAACCAACTCGGCGACCTCAGCCCTCTTGTATTTTGCTCCCGCTTCTGTCATGCACGCTACCACAGCATTCAGCATTTCCACTCCTGGTACCCACCGCCACCCTTCAGTAGTTCGCACACAACGCTCTTCTGTGTTCTTCAAATTGTGTGGGTTTGGAAGTGGGTTCTACCCCCACGGCCTGTCATTCATCAGTCCTGATCCAATCACTGATAAGAAAGGAAGAGGGAGAAAGATAAGACCACTGTTTAGAGTGATCCCTGAGGCCTCCTTCTGCTCATCTACTCAAACCATTGTTTAAAGAAAAAAGTTTTTCTTTTCTAACACATTTTATATTAATCATCGCAATGCTTTACAAAGTTGACTTTTCATATTGTACCCAGTAGTTTTCCAGACATACGGAACACAAATTGCTTTTTAAATTGTATTGCTGTGGGTTGGGGGGCATGCAAAGTAAGAATTTCATTGCATGCTATGAACACTTTTACGTCTGTGCATTTGACAGTAGTAAATGATTATAAATCTGCAATTCTGAAATGCAGCTATGCACTCAATGTAAACAATGAATCCTCTAAAAGCCACGTGGAAGTTTGAGACGTCCCTATTTTTAGTATTCTACATCGCTTTACAACCTAGCTGTTTTTAATAACGTTTTCTTCCATTTGCTCTTCTCAATTTGCATGATTTTTATGATTGTCTACTGTTGTCATCACTCTGTTAAAATCATGCCTCTCTTGTAAATGAGTCCCCGAGGCTCAATGGGATTAACCTGTGTAAAAAATAAAAAAAAGGTTGAATGTAACTGGGAAGTTTAACAACGGTGTACCTCAAGGCTCAGTCTTCGGTCCCACCCTTTTCACAATCTACATAGGTAAACAAATATTTCCAAGAAGTGTAAGTAAAGAAAAACAGGGGTTAGTTGGAATCTAGCCACAACATATTGGATGGATTTTGTTTCTACTCTCTTTATTTTTGGTCCAGTCTTCATGACTTTGCAGTGAGTATCTATTAAAGTTGAGTTATTTTTGTTCCTGAAGGTGGTTCTTTCACAACAACATCAGGGTTGTACGCAGGAAACAACTCTCTGACAAACTCAACTGGGTTCAACAGCACACAACAGGTAGGTCTATGATTTTGTTCTCGCCTCACTGATCCATCTACATTTACAGCTAACAGTTCATAGCTGAGGTTTGTGCTGTAGACTCTGAACCTTTAAAGTCTACTTGAAACACGAATACACAATATGCTTTATTTCAGCTGCGACACGGTCAACATAAATCACTCACAACGTCAAAAAGCTTTGTACACACAATTATCTATTGTACTTCTTTCAACACTTTGGTTATGCCACAGAGAAAGAGGGGAAAAGACAGATCTTTGTCCAGATGTAGGACGGACATGTGTTTGCATTTATTTTTTTGGAATCTGCTCTATAAAGTAGCAACACTGGTGCACGGCAAATCTCGGATTACTCCGCCTAACCACTCACTTTATTTTCAACTCTTGCTGCATTTTTGTCTCTTTTTTTTTTGTCTTTTTTATCAAAATCTCCCAATGCAACATATCTTACTCTCATCCTCCTTCTCTTCAGGACTACCCCAGCTATCCTGGCTTCGGCCAGGGCCAGTATGCTCAGTATTACAATAGCTCACCCTACACTTCACCCTATATGACGAGTAACAACACCAGCCCCAGCACGCCGTCCACCACCACCACATACACCCTGCAGGAGCCACCTGACGGCGTCACCAGCCAAGCCCTCACAGACCACCCCACAGGTACAAATCAAACAGGCAGATCGAATCTTAACTCGCTCAGCAGAGAGGGAGGAAATTATTTCAATCATATCATTTAAACTTCACCATGTTAAGTAAAAAAAAGTGGTCCAAACTCAGATCAGATGTAGAATTCACTGTAATTTCATGTGACATTAATGCATGATCTGGCAGTTAAGATTATATCTTTATAAGTCGCTCAAAGTTTTTATGACTGCGTTTGAAATTGTCATCAAACAGCACTGAAGACAGCTGGTTGCAACTTAACATAATTTCACGCAGTCATCTCGTTTAGATAAGACATCTCATTGGCATGCACTCTGTTACCTCTTGTTTATTAAATCAGCGCAGCGCACAATAGCTTTTCTGCCCCATAACTGAATTACGATATGTTTGTTATCGGCCGTCCTAAATAATTTGTCTCCGTAATGTCTCGTGCAGGATGCTGTCTGTCCAGCATCAAGACAAATGGTCAATCAGACTTCTTTGCTAAAAGCAAATAACCTTTTGATGTGCGCACTTTTTATAATCCTCCCCCTTCCTCCCCCTTCCTCGTTCTTTCCTTCCTTTCAGGAGAGTACAGTACAATCCACAGTCCATCAACCCCCATTAAAGATTCAGATTCGGATCGATTGCGCCGGGCCTCGGATGGAAAGTCACGTGGCCGTGGAAGAAGGCACAACAACCCATCACCACCGCCCGACTCTGACCTTGAGGTAGGATGAGCCCGCTGCCTTGGCGACAGACAGCCTCGCCCTGTCTGAGGGCACATAGACGTTAATCCACTTACAGTATGGCTGCCACACCAACGTAAACAGCTGATGCACATTCATTTTTAACACTTTTGTTCTTTACCTGCTCCTACATTATTCATGCATTGTGGAATATATGCGTCAACGCACGCCGTCTGGGGAGTTCTTGCGTATAACTTGTAAATAAACAATGAGGCTTGTAATTAAATGAGCAGAAGATATGTTTGAGTTCCTGAACGCGCCTCACTGGCTGCAACATCTGATGGTACTTTTGCTCACAGCGACCATCTGTCAAAATAAACCCCTGATAATTTCAAGGCATCCTCATTAATACAGTATTAATTTGAATGAGGATAATAGCAGCCATTATGGCGCTGACATCATGGCATGTTAACATATCGAGCTAATTAGTTTGTCACTATTGATTACTCTAATGTAAAGGGCAAGGGGTGCAATGTGTGTAGCCGGGTGATGAGAGGGGTGTTGCAGTGACCAATCCAAGCAAATGGATCTTGGTCCCTGTGGCACGCAAATACACGCTCCTGGCCTATTGACCAGGAGGATCACCTTGCAGCCCTACAGAGTGCAACATTGATTTAGTTTCTTCTCTCTTTATTTATTTTTTGCCCCCTCTCTCCCTCCCTTCTCTTTCTCCTTCCATCTCCAGCGAGTTTTCATCTGGGACCTGGATGAAACAATCATCGTTTTCCATTCCTTGCTTACGGGTTCTTATGCCAACAGATATGGACGGGTGAGTGACATCAGACTGTGGCAGCACTTTATCAGCAAAACGCATAAATATTAAAAGGAGAGACTAAGGATCAGCTCTGGGTAATGGCCATTGAGCGGAGGATGGATTTCACTTTGCTCTAAGTCCGTACACGGACGCAGCAGAACTCGATGTACAGATAATTGTTTCTTTTTTTAATAGGTCCAATGAGGCCTGGCAAGTATTTGCCCGCTTTTTGCAGCTGTCCGAGCTATGCATGGCTGGCCGGGGCTCGGCTGGAAGGGCTCACAACAGTTGCACTCAGGCTGTCTATTGACACATCTTGAGTGTTCCTTTCCCCCTCAGAAATACCACATTGTTAGTTTAATTAAGTGCTTCTCAATCCGTTCTTTTCAGGCAGGGATCTCCCTGGAGACCCGAGCAAGAAGCTGTGCCTATAACAAATGTGATGCAGTCTAACTAAAACGCAGATTGTCGTCAACTTCGTTAGGATTCAAAGTCCTTCAAATGTATATATGTCGTAAATCTTTTTTGTTTTTAAAGTAGAAGGTCACTTTCTATCCCAGGTTCCTATGTATAGTTGTAATATGAAGTATGCTTTTCCGGGCTTTTCTGTTTGTTGTTTCATGTAAATTGCTTCTCTAATTTTAAACCTTCCAAACAAACAATTTGGGAAATAAGGCAGAATTCTATTCTCATGGCTCCGCTGCGATCGTGGGCTCTGTGTAGCTTCAGCGTACGTTAAACTCTCCGCTTGCTTCTGGGATACGTGCAGTAGTAGACGAGTCAGGAAATCTTGCCGTCAAATCATTGCAAAGTCTTACAAACGTTTTGGTTGATTTTGTCGCGTTTAAAGTTTTAAAAAATGACTTGTTGCTCCTCATGTGTCAGAGGGCTTAGAGTCTGCGGCCCGTGTTCTGTGTCTTTGTTCTGGTATGTTTGATGGGGGCAGTGTTTTGTTTCTGGGGTGAAAAAGGGCTGCCCCGCGACCCTCCACTGTTTATTTACTTTCTTCCCAGCCCTGCATGCTGGGTAAAAGGCGAGCTTAAGCTCAGGGAGCCGTGGCTCCATGATGAGGGGCTCTCACACTATACACACACATGAACAGACACAAACACCCATAGGGTTCTCCAGTGAGCTTCTCTGAAACAGGAAACACTCCTTACTTCACAAGGACCTTTCCGTCGAAGCTCATTTGGGATGTGACAGCCACTAGAGACCCCCTCGCTCTGTTTTCTCTTCTACTCCTCATTTTCTCCTCCCCTGCACATTTAAGTCACCTTTTCTCACATGGTTCTCTCCTTTGTTTTGCTCCAACCTGCTGACATGATCACATTAAACTTTTTTTTTAATGAAGCAGAAACACTGTATCACAGCAGCCACTATCAGAAATGCTGATCTGTAAACCATCAGAAAAAACAGAAGCAAATCAACGTCCCCCACCACCATTTTCTTACTTCGAACCTACAAACATGGGCGTCAGAAGCATCTGTAATGTGTGTGTGTGTGTGTGGGGGGGGGGGGGGGAACCCTATAGTTTGTGTGTGCGTGCACACGTGCACCAATGTTCAAAATATTGTACACTAGTGTACAAAAAAGCAACATTTCATCTAGATTTCTTTACTTTAATTCCATTTAAAGCATGTTTCTCATCAAGTTTGTGTAAATTCAGCTGTTTTAAAGACATTTGAACTTTAATGCACTTCAGATCGGCACCGTTTGTGTTTGTAAAGAAATAAAAAAAAAAAAGCATTACCACTGGACTTTTTTTTTTACTTGTGTTCAACACTACTCATCTAAAGGATGTTTCTCAGGAAGCTTGAGGACAATAAGGTGTGGGGTTTCAAAGACATTTCAACTTTAATGCACCTTAGCACACAGCGTCTCTTACACCTGCAGCGTCTTACAGCGTCACAGTTGCTGCTAAGCTAAGATGCTATAGACGGAGCGCTGCACATGTACATAAGTTTATGATCACGGGGGGTCCAAATTATTATTATTTTTTTGTATTTGGGGGGGACATGTCCCTTTCACATATAATGGTTGCAACGCCTATGCCTACAAAGCCCTCAACAACCTAGCTTCATTTCTGTCCGTGAGACTGACACATTGTCTAATTTTAAGACTTTTCTTTTGGATAAATCCTATAGTTAGGGTTGGCTTGTTATGCTGCTATAGGCTTATACTACTGGAGGACAAATTGACCTAATTTCTTTAACTTAATTGTTAAGATTGAATGGTTTTGTTTTGATATTATTTCTGTCAACATATGATTCTCGACATGCTATTGCGTATCTGTTCCTCCTTCCTGTTCCTCTCAAACCCAGCCGGTCGAAGCAGATGGCCGCTTGTCCTGAGGCCTGGCTCTGCTGGCGGTTTCTTCCTCATGAGGGAGTTTTTCCTTTCCACTGTCGCCTTCGTGCTTGCTCAAGATGAGCGTCTGTGAAAGCAAACTGCTCCTCAGATGATTAATGTTCTTAACTTACTTTTTATATATCTGAATGTTTCCGCGCCACGAGACGACTTCTGTTGGGTCTTGGCGCTGTGTAAATAAACTGAATTATATTGAATTGAGTGCCCCCCCCCCGCCCTCCTCCAGCCGTGTGCCTGTCATTCATGTCGTGTCTATCTTAGTGGCATAAACAAAAAAAGTTACTAAACAGTTTTCTCTCCTCGCTGCTCTTAACTTACTATAAATAGATGTGTATCTGAGAGGGTCCACATGCACACTTTCTCTCACTCGCTGTGACCTCCAACCCACTCTCTCTTACTCTTTTCCCCCCTCCCTCATACTCACATAAACACAGCCCCTCTTCTTATCAGCCCTTTTAATTGGCATCAAGGCACTCGCCCCCATAAAGCTGATGGCTGAGGCCAGCTGTGCTGATATAGGGCAGGCTAGAGCTCGGGCTTAAACTCAGTAAGGATGAGGGTGGTGGAGTGTTATTTCTACGGGGCTCTAATGGGGAGGGGGTGCCCTCCTGAAGGCAGTGACATCTCAGGGCAGGTGGTGCTGGAGCAATGACAGCAGCAGCACTTTGGCCTTCTGGCCTGCTTGTATTCTTAACTCCCTCGCTGACTGATTGTTTAGATTTAATTGGAAGGGATTCGCTCGCGCTATAGAGGATTGCCTTTTCCCACCGAACCGGTCTCTAAATCACCCAACAGCAGCAGCAGCGTTTGGGAAGAGACGGGGGGGTAGCTCGCCGAAGTAGGAGGCTAATTGTTTTTGATGAATTCTTACTGAAAGATTGATTCAAACTGGGAGGTTAAGAGAAAAGATAAAGCCCGGCGAAGTGGGGATTGGGCTCTTCTTGTGTGGTTTGTACGTTGTCATTTTAGTGAAAACATAAGCATTGTGGGGTGTGATAGCTAATCAGCAGAGAGCTCAGGTGTGTCTTTAGGTGGTTTAACTCTAATCCCGGCTTCTGGTCCTGCCTGGCCCGTCTTAAACGCAGCTGCGTGGAAACCTCCTCGACAGACAGCTGTTGTCTTTTTGTCATCGCCGAAGACAATTTGCTGATTGGAGATTTAAGATACAAGAGAACTTGAGGGTATTTAAACAAAAATGAAGTGGAACAAAAAAAAAAAAACTTTGGGCTATAAATAGTTTTTAGAAAGCTGCTGTGTTAGAAATAAACACTGAAATGGGAAAAATACTTTACTTGTACATGTTTTTGCTTATACATTGTTTTTTTAAGAGAATATAGCGCACGTTGCTCCGGTCTCATTAACTATTTACAAGGTAGTTCACTCTTTTTAAAGTATTATCTTACAAACAGTGCAGTCGTGTCGCCGTCGCAGCTGGTGTCGCGTTACTCATCAGCTTTGTAAATTTCCATATTTCACAAGCAACATTTATAGTTTTGAGCTTCAAGATGTTAATTATTCAAATAAAATTAAGGAGGAATATCAACTGGGAAGCCATCAAATGATGCGCAGATTCAAAAATGTGGAGAATGTATTATTTACGATCGAGTCTGTGACCCCCGGCTCTTCTAAGTCGACCACCCTTCCTGAGAAGAGACACGCTTTTACTGCTTTCATTCAAGTCTGGGGCACTCTGATGACTATTCTGCTCCTTTCCGCAAGGTTGTAAAAAAGAGGCTGAAACTTTCAAGTCAACCTAAAGTCTTTTTTTTATGAGAAAAGCCTGCTGTGGGATTTAAAAGAGATTCTGTTATTGTTGAGTGACTCGTAGTGAATATTGTGCTCTACTTGGTTTTGACTTGGTTTTGTCTTCTTCATTGTAAGGACCCGCCGACATCTGTGTCGTTAGGTCTGAGGATGGAAGAAATGATCTTCAACTTGGCCGACACGCACTTATTCTTTAACGACTTAGAGGTGAGTCTGCGCGTCATTTACCGCTTTCTGATGTATGCTCTAATCTCTCCTGTTATGTTGTTTTGACTTTAGTGGTCAGAGAAGTGTGAATAGTTTCTTGAAGAAGCTAAACGGCTGAGGTTTTAGTAAAAAGCAGCAACAACTGCAGTGCAGCATGGGTTATCCGTCCTGTTGCAGTGAAGAATTATCTCAGATCCTGGGGGGATCCCATGAATTTTGCATGTGCTGTCAGTCTGTTGGGTCACCAGCAGCACCACCATCTCTCATGGAAGCCGGGGCAATTTGTCAGGCTCTGCCTGCCTGTGTATCACGCTGTGTGCTTGGTGTCACTGTCCTACCAAACTCCCCTCCGAGACAGCACAAAATCTCCCACCATCCCCTCCCTCTCCTGGTTCTTTGCTCCACTGAATTATGAACGAGGGGCATAAAATCTCCCCCTGGGGGCAGTGAATAGATGGAGAGATGCGCGTAAGTTCACACCAATGGTGTCAGAAGCATTTATAATGTGGGAGGGGGCACAAGTGTTGGGTTCTGGGGGTCCTCCTACAGAAGATTTTGAATAAATTAGAGACCATCAGGTGTATTTTGACAGGTTGTTAAACATCTACATTTACCTGCATAAGTAAACATTTGATTTGAGCAGCAAGAAGTAGCCTGACCAACAGCGCTCCTTGTGTGAATAAAGCGCACTCCGCTTCTGTCATACAGCCTAACTCCGACCCCCCCAGTCGACACCTGTGACACTAATGTAACACTAAGCTTGCGGCGCGCAATACAGACGCATTAGCTAGGATACTGTGCTTCTCTCACACATCCCAACCCCATCGACACCCGTCAGCATTAACATAGCGCTAAGCTAGCGCGCAAAACAGAGGTGTCTCTCACCCCACCCTGTCCACAAAAAAAAAGAACATCAGAGATGAGCACCCCGCTAAGGCAGATGACCTCGGGGAAACACTGCACGGGGTGTGGAGAGTTGTTGTAGGGAACCAGGAAAACCCGGAGTGGACTTTATGGTTTGAGTATTCTCCTATTTATCAAGTGGAATGGATTTGTTCATGCAGAAATAGTGCTGGGTGAACTAATAGTGTGTGTGTGTGTGTGTGTGTGTGGGGGGGGGGGGGGGGGGGGGG
>JARVGS010000761.1:21377810-21388074 GCA_031762315.1 Hypsolebias antenori | reverse complement strand
TATATACTAAAATAAACTACTACTTGACTACTTGTACTACCATCCCTACTTCATGGCTTTCCACTTATCGCGAGGCTACAGGGTACGGACCCCACGCGATAAACGAGGGACTGCTGTGATATTAAAGTTGACAGTCTTGTGTCGTGTACAATCTTAAGTTGAAAAACGCGAGAGAGTCCGCGAAAGTCGGACCGCAAAGTAGCAAGGGACTACTGTACTTTAATACAAAACATTCTCAGTTTAACGTCAAATACTGATAAAAACTTTAGCTTAAAGATAAAATAATAGTGTGATTCTAACAACACACATTTTATTGTTTTATGGGTTTAGACAACAGTTTGTTGGTTTTGTGGGCACAGTGCTTCACGTTTGAGTCGAACGCTGACTGATAAAAGAAAGGGAGTCAAAGCAAGAAGAATTTTGTGCACATAAAATAGTTTCTCTATTTAAAGGCTTTCTATTTAATCTATCCTTTTGTTTCATTAGTCATTTTAATTGAAAAGCCATTTACGTATGCAATAAGCTGCAAGAGAGCAGCCAAAATAACATATTTTTTTCTTATTTGAATTGAATGGTTTGCATTTGCTGAGATTTGATGTGTTTATTAGCTTTGAGTCTATAAAATATAATTCATAATCAGGCTGCAGTTAGGCCTAATTACTGAGACCTGTGTGGGGAGGGGGTGTTCAGGTTCTTTTGGCTGCAGGAACTCAAGTAGGTCTATAATTAGCCCACTGCACAACATTGTTCTCAGATATCTGTTTTGATTCATGCTGGCTGTCACCCTGTGAAAGAAACAAATTACATGGGGAGGACAAACACGGTGCGCTATTGTCAGTACAAGAAGACAGCATGCAATTTTGGATCTTGTACCAAACGAGTGGAACCAAATGGTCCTGTACCTGCTGCGGTGAAAGAAGTGTCAGGAGCTGATTGTTGGCAGGTTGCGTCTGATTCATCAGCACGTAATTACTGGATAATAGAAGCATTCCAGTCACTTGCACCAGAATAAGGGTGCGTTTGAAAAGAGGCTTTATTGAGCGCTTAACCCGAAGGTGCTGTTTTTTTGTCCTCCTAAACAAACAGACAAGCCTCCGCTACTTAAGGAATTAAGTGCGCCCACGTATGAGAACTTCTGGAGAACATTTGTGGATTATTATAAATGAGCCACAAGTTTGCTGGCATCGGATCTTCGGATGGGACAAATTACAGCTTTCTTCAGCTATTAAAGATCTGCCAGCGAGTGTGGAAACGTATTAGGCCAACAGAGGAACGAGCCCCCGTCCGCACCCCACGCCTGTTGGCAGTCCATCTTCTGCTCAGAGCTTGCTCCATGTGCGGTCACTTTGGACTCCCCAGCCGTTGCGCTCCTCTGTTTCCACCTCTCTACCTTTCCACCCCCTTATCTGGGTGCCGGCACTCTGAGAGGAGGGGAGAGGGGTCAGAGGGTCAAAGTCTTTTCCTCTTTGGATCTTGGGGCTTGCTGGGAGAGGCTTGGCTGGAGAATGACTGCATTAGAGCTGGGGTTGGGGGGTCAGGATTTTAATTCTGTTAAAGAACAGCTGGTTTGAGTTTCTCCGCACGTCGCTCTTCCCTCCCCTCTCCCCACAAATCCAGGGAGATGAAAAATTTGTTCAGAGGGGAACCAGTAAAATAAAAAAGGTTTACGGTCCAAAGCCTTTACCCTTACTCTGCTCCAGCATTAGGGAGGAATGTAATAACGTCAGCATTTGGCCTCGGTTAGATGGACTTATAACAAGGAAGTCCTTTCTATGTTTGGGTGTCTTAACAACCGGATGAAACTTAATTAAAAAGCTCAAACATTGAGAATGGATTTTTCATACCTGAAATCAGAGGAATTCTCTTCCTCGAGCTTCAATTACCACCAGAACTTATTATTTCTCAGATAATGCTAAACAGGTGAGCCTCTCCATTTTGGCAGCTGTGGTATAAAACCTGCAGCTCTCCAAAATATCATATCGACATCTTTCACTTTATTCACACAGCTGACTGGTATCAGTATTTTCTTGTGGTTGTTTTGCTCTTATTGCACAACCTCCCGTTGTTTTAATTGCTAAGTATGACAGCTCAGTTAGCTCACATATAGAGCTGTGCGATGGACTAGTGGAGGAAGGGGGCTGGCACTACTGCACTCCTATAAATGAAAAACTAATAACAGATTTTTTTTTTTCCTGCCTTATCCTGTTTTCCTCTGCTGGCTGGCCGGCTGACTGGCTAGCCCCGGGGCTGAGTTGGTGTGTGGCGCAGCAGCAATCAGAGGTCATAATTTCATTGGCGGTTAGCATCAGGTTCAATTTTTCTAGTAGGTTACATTTACCAGAAAGTCTGGATTGTGTTACCGTGTAACGGTGGGATCAGCGCAGAGCTGCTGAATCCCTCCACCTTTCCAAGAGGAGCTGAGCAGCTGCAAGGAGGAAGAGCTGTGTGGTCAAACATATGCGCAAGCACTGAACGTTAGTGCCATTCTTTGTTTTTTTTGTTTGTTTTTTTTTTAACAAAAAAGGCTGCAAGAACCAGTCACGGAGCATCCCTCTACTTTAAAATTTATCCATGTCTGTAGTCTGAGACATACAGCATTGATGTTAAGTAAAAGTACAGTCACAAATACATGTGCTAATTGTTTATTTAGGCAATAAACAAAGTGAAAATTTAGCTAAAAAAAATTATTAGCTCAGTATTAACCAGTTATCTCGTATGAGTGCCATTGATTACCATTTTCAAATAAACAGAAACGTCTTTTTAGGAGGCTTAAAACTGGGTAGGGATCATCTAAATTCAGCTTCCATGGTGAGAGTTGACGACCAGTGTTGCCAAGTCTCCTTATTATAAGCGACTTTGGGCTTGTTTTTTTTCTAAAGTTGCTTGCAAATCTTGCGAGTTTCGGGGGGGTGGGTGGTGGTGTTTGGGCTTGTTTTAACGTGAAGTTGCTTATTTAGGCTTGACTTACTTTCCGAGTGAAACTAGTTGATTAGCTCCACACAATAAAGCAAAAGACGAGTGGTAGTAGGTATTTTGTCCCTTCCATGCCTCCGTTTCCTGTTTATCACTCCTGCCCAAGTTAGCGAGGCGACAGGCACACACCCAAACAAACACTCATACTGTGGCCGACCACTAGGGGGCTCCATTCACACGCAGAGTCAGGGTGTTTTGTTTTTAAAGATGTGTAGAAAAAATAGGATTTTTGGCGCTTACCGTTATTCTGTTGTTCAGTTACTCTATGATCTAAGTTGGAGTTGTGTAAACAAAGTGATCAAACTTAGCTCCTGTGTCGTCATTCGCAATACCATCCAGCCAGAGTCCAGAGTGTCGAGACCACGGTAATGAGCTCCAGGAAGTGGGGGAAATATGGAAAAAATATATAATAAAGAGTGGGAGAAAGAGGGCGCACTTAAATGTATATATTTTTTTAATCAGCGCTTAAAGGTATGTTATTCAAAGTGTTTAGCATAATTTTGCTGTTGTTTGTGTGTAATGCCATAATAAATGTATGTTTATACTGTTTAAAAAACAGCCTCTGTTTTACACTCTGTGGTGGGTTGTCAGTTGGGCTTTTTGGGGGCTTGTTTTCATAGAGCTGGTTGCTCTTTTCTGTCGTGAGATCTGGCAACACTGTTGCCACGAGTGTCATGTCACGAGTGGATTTTCTGACATAATGGTGGGCTCAAGACTTGAACAAGTCAATTGTCTTTGTGGCATTTATTATACAAAATAAATAAAGGAAATAAAGGAAAAAGAATAATGCAATTGCAGACTGAAGTTGCAACATCGTGACGTACGAAAACAAGTGTTATATATACTTTAAGGCTCCTGATTTGCATAAGCCCCAAGCCACAAGCCATTCAGGTTCCAGGAACCCTCCAGGGTGGGGGCAACACTGAGTATGCAAGCAAAACTTATGGTAGTAAATCTATATCAGGCAAAGATGTCAAAGCAGATTGGGGTGTCAGGATGTTGGAGAAGCAAAAAGATATAACCATTGGTATCAGCTGAAAATACAAAAAGATAGTTCAGGGAATGTTAGTGAGATTAAAGAGGCACCATGTTTACTTCCCTTTGAAATAAGAAAATGTTTAGCCTTCAGCTCAGACCCTCTCCCACTCAGTTACACATTTCTACTAACCAAAGAACTCTGACCAGATGTGGTCTTTGTGGAAAAGTTGCAGCCAAAAAGTCCAACCTTTAATGTGGAAACACGGCCGAGAGACTGAACCATGCATAAAAACATAAGAACTGAGGTACAAACATGACAGTAGGTGCTCTGGTCTGATGAAACAAATACACACTGAAGGTCGCACTGCAATCTGTAGTTAGTTCTCCAAGACGTTTGGAAAAACCATAGCATGTTCTAAAAGAAGCAGTTTAGGAACACGGTTTATCTTCAATACAGCAATTCTTGTAGAAACAAGTCAAAAGTTAATTTAGCCATAAGAAGTCAGTTTTTTTTTTTGATGCTGAACATGAAAATGATTGTAAAAGTTGTGTTTTTCCTATTGGAATATCAGAGGCGTGCTCTATCCCAAAGAAAATAAAAAAGTGTGAGGTATAATCTAAAGTGAATGCTTTGTCTGTTTTAGGAATGTGACCAGGTACACATCGATGATGTATCTTCTGATGACAACGGCCAGGATTTGAGGTCAGTTTGATTCTCGTATCATCAGTCAAACATACATTTTCTGAATGGCAGAGCAGCTTGTGGTAATGGATCCTATCCAGTGGGGTAGTCTACATTTTTGTAGTGGGTATACTGTGGAAACGTTAGTTTTACGTTGGACGTTGGACACCGTTGAAGCCACGAAGCACGAATGTCCAACGTAAAACTGACTTTACCTCAGTCGGTCCACATACTGTGCTTAGAAACCAAAGTACACCAGTTAGTACAATGTAATTGTAAATTTATTTAGATTTTTAAGCATATTGAGCATTTCCAAATTTCTCTGATGCTTATATTTGAATAAATGAACAACAGACTTTGTACAACAGTTGGCTTTGTATTAAAAACATGTAAAAATTTATAAAACAGTATCAAAGTAAAACAGGTTCAAGTATTAAATAATAAGTATAGAAGTATTAATTATACAATAATTTGTTGGATAAGCGACTGTAACAAACAACCGCTGCATACAGATAGTTATGGAAGTGTTTAACTGCCGTTTAGCATATCAATGACACGTGTCTAATGATATGTCATGTATCAAAGGGCACGTTTAAGTGGGTATACTGGAATTCTTAAGCGTTTCCGTACATCTGCATATCACGTAGACTACACCACTGATCCTATCTCTGTCTTTATTTCAGTACGTATAACTTTGGCGCTGATGGTTTCCATGCAGCAGCTACTAGTGCCAACCTGTGTCTGGCCACGGGCGTACGGGGAGGCGTGGACTGGATGAGAAAACTGGCCTTCCGCTACAGACGAGTAAAAGAAATCTACACCACCTACAAAAATAACGTCGGAGGTAAATCCCTGACAAAGCTGCGTCGCTCCACGTAGATCTGCAGTGCAGAAAGGAGCGCACGTGTGTGAGTGGGCGTCTGTATGTCAGAGTGTTCTTGTGTTCTTGAAAGCTGGGTTAAATTTTAGAAAATTTCAGTGGTATTCAGAGTGGCTGATCCAACCCAAACAATGTTACCCTGCGTTTCAGGTCTGCTGGGCCCGGCCAAAAGGGAAGCCTGGTTGCAATTGCGAGCAGAAATTGAAGCCTTGACTGACTCCTGGTTAACACTGGCACTGAAAGCACTAACATTAATCCACTCAAGGTAGGACTCCAGCGAGGAAAATTGTACCCAGCTCCACACCGCACATTTATAAACTTACATGTGGTGTAAATAAGTCCTTTCCAAGCTATTAAATGAAGAAACAATGCTGTATATATGTCTTTTGTACAGCCTGTCTCTTCTAATTTTGACAAATAGGTCTGCTAAAAGCTCGGACTTGAAAAACAAGCCAATCCTTTATTGGACGGCGTGTTTTAGGGAACCGATACGTTGCTGTGTCTTTGATATGTGGCACAATGTGTTTTTCTTTTGTCCTCCCTCTGAGTGATTTGGAGTGATGTCACGTCTTTGCTCTCCTCCTCAGGTCAAATTGTGTGAATATCCTGGTGACCACCACGCAGCTCATACCGGCCCTGGCCAAGGTTCTGCTCTACGGCCTGGGAACCGTCTTTCCTATAGAGAATATTTATAGTGCAACCAAAATAGGTAAAAAGTGCTTTTTATGTGTCACGTCAGAAAAGTTTTATTTTGTTATCTTAGTCGGGTGAGTGTAAACAGTTTGGACGCACATGCTACCTTAGTGACAGGGCTGAGGCTGGTACGAGATGGTGTGTGCGAGGGGGGGTTGGTCACCGGAGACGATTGATGTTCTTCTGCGAGGGAATAGACCTAATCAACCTGGGATTATTTTCTTGGAGCAGGACCTGTGCCGGGCCTCTGCTCCTCGCTTCTGCATATGAAACCACTTCTGCGCATTTATGTCATTCCAGATGAACAGAAGCCCACCCCCCATTCCTCGTCGCATCATCTCCCCGCTTTTCCTCCCACCTTCCTTCCCCTTTCTTTTCACCGTTTCAAATGCAAAATAAACAAAGAGCCTCGCTTTTGCAACATTTTCAGGCACATCGGAGCAGAGTTGTGGCTCTCCGAGGAGCAAAGCAGACCCTAGAACATGCAAGAGCCCGTTTGTTCCAAGTTTCAGGAAGTGCTTTTGAGGTTGTCTCTATTAAGCACATAATTCTCCTAAACTCACTCTTTTCGCTCTGCCCTGTTTTTTTTAATGGACCCCCTTCCAAAGGTTATAATGTTTTGGCATGTGTGGATTCTTGTTTGTCCGTAGCATTAGAAGAATATCACGTGAACGACTGGACAAACTTGAATGAAACTCCCAGAAAATAATCATAAGGCGCATAAAATGTTGGGAGTCAACCCAGTTCAAGATGGCCGTCACATTAGCCAACACAAAAATGGATATGGCTTTGTCACTTTCACAGATATTGAGCTAATATTTGGTGTGGTAGAAGCTTTGAGTCATCTTGAACACATTCTGAGCACCAACACATCCAGCAAGATCTCACATTGCCTGTCTATACAAAGTTTGAATGATGTCATTCAAATGGTTTGACTAATACAGTTTTACTACAGTAACTGTGTGAATGTTTATGAAATGTTCACACTATTGTGAGCCATTTTTCTTGCACACGTTTTTCTGCATCTTTCACGTTCCACAGTTTTTGTACTATATTCAACAAATCATAAATCAAAACATTCGGCTCCTTCAGGAGAAGGGTGCTGACTTTTAGTATTGGTGCAACTTTAGCTTTTTGAAATATTTAGCCTTTTCTGGCATTTTCTTTTCTCACAGAAAATGAATTGAGCTCAATTTTACATCCTTCAAATCTTTAGATGTGTTTGCAACCTTTTACAGCTCCTTTCACCTTTTGTTCTGGTTCACCTTCTTTCAGCTTTCTTCTGCAAATTTAAATGTTTTTCAGCTACTTTCAGTGGTTTTCAGCTGTTTTGTGCTCCTTTCAGATTATTTCTGCTAACTACTTTTTTGCTTCTTCTAATTTCTTTCTGCTAACTTAAGTTTGTTTTGCTTCATTCAGCTTATTTTTGCAAGTTTCAGCTTATTCTGCTTTTTCAGCTACTATTTAGTTGTTTTATGCTAATTTTAGCTTTTTCGGCTAATTCCACATTTTTTTTGCCATTCTCAGTTCTACTTTTTTCAGCAGAATTCAGCTAAAGTGTGCTCTCCGCTTCCTTTTGGTACTTCAAGCTTCTTTCTGTGTTTCAACTACTTTTCAGCTGTTTATTTTTTTTTTCAGACAATTTCCACTCTTTTGTGCTCATTTCTGCTTCTTTCAGCCTTATTTCTTTTAACCTTCAGATGTTTTAAGTATAACCTTTTTAGCTAGCTTTTTAGCATTTTTTTAAACTTATTTCAGCTGTTTTCTGGAAATTCAAGTTTTTCTTGGTAATTTATTCTACTTTCAACCTAATTAACTTCTTTATGGTAATTTAAGCTTTTGATGCTCCTTTCAACTTTTTTATTTTTATTTTTATTTTTTTTTACTATTTTCAGCTTTATCTGATATTTCAGCTACAATTCAGCTGTTTTATGCTAATTTGAGCTTTTTCAGCTCATTCCACATTTATGGAGCTAATTTCAGCTCTTTCCACTTACTTCTGGTAGTTTAAGCTTCTTTCTGCCTTTTCAGCTAATTTTCAGCTATTTTTTCCCTAATTTCAGCTTTTTTTTTGTGCTAATTTTCAAAGTTTTGTGCATTTTTCTGCTAATTTAACCTTAATTCTGCAAATATGTGTTCTTTCTGCTTTCTTATGCTAATTTATGCTTGTTCTTCCAATTCAGCTACATTTCTGAAATTTTTTTTTTAGCCAATTTAAGCTGTTTTCAGCAAGTTCTTCAACAATATGCATTCACATTGCATTTTCACAGGCAGTGCAATTTCTCATTTTAGTATAAAACTTTGACGTGAGAGGCAGAAGGCTGGGTGGGATGCAGGGCCTTTAATTGAGTGAACTGATTTTTAAAAAGCCTTGTCACCCTTTTGAAACAGGTTGCTATTCAGTGCTTGTCTTTTCAGTTGTGTTTGAACTGCACTAACATATTTTCCTTGTTTCCTTCACAGGGAAGGAAAGCTGCTTTGAAAGGGTAATTCAAAGGTTTGGAAGGAAAGTTGTTTACATTGTCGTTGGAGACGGGGTGGAAGAGGAGCAAGGCTCGAAAAAGGTGAGAGACATCATCAAACTGTCATAGATTTATTTGATTTTTTTTTCATAAGGTCAGGAGTTTGTTATGAATGCCTCCAGAACACAAAACATACCTGACATTCCTTCCCAAAGAAAGTAATTAGCACTTTTCAACCATCTTGCTTTGCTTTTCATTCGTTTATCCTCTTATAAGTACAAGAGAGAAAGTCTAGTGTGTAATCAGTGCTCTTCCTCTGCCATCTCAGGTTTACAGAGCAGAGGAGGCGGCTGAGGGCATAATTATATATTCCTGCTCCGCGCTCCTCGCCGTGTGAACGCTGTAATGCTAGACCGGCCCTTTCAGACATGTTGGAGGCACGTCGTAAATAAAAGGAGATCTAAATCATTGTCGAGGAAATCAGAATATTTGCCGCAGTGACAAGCCTGTTGGCTCGAGATGGATCGAGAAAAGCTCGGAGCTGCTGTGGGGGAACACAGCATCATCCTTCTACTGCCAGCTCTTGTGTTAAAAACACATTATTATCGAATTAGTCAGCGGCTGTGGAGCTTATTTACCTGACAGCTTCAGTGAATTGCGGTGTCGGGATGAAACTTTCATCTTTTGCGCCTGTTTATCAGTAAACAAAGATTGAAAGCACGAGGATGGGCGGAGAGTGATGAGGGAGAGGCAACAGCCCCTGGACGAAAGTAAAGAAATAACTCCGGCCAGCACAGCCTGGGAACGCTCTCTTCAGGGACAATTGTTAAAATAGATGAAAATATTTTTGCTTGGTACTGAGTTGTCGGCGTGTGACATTGATGGAAGGATAAGATGTTGTTTTTCTCCCTCCATCTGAGCGAACGCGAGTCCCCCGACACATCACGGAGTAAAAGGTTTCTGTGTCAACATCAGAGAGGCGGTAAAAACACAACAGTTTCACCCGTCAGGAGGTGCATAAGACGTGACACCGCTTGGAACTACAAAAGCAACATGTCTGAAAAGTCCTCGTTCCTTTACTTAAAAAAAGAAGAAGAAAAAAAAAAATCCCCGAAACAATTCTAGCTTCGGTTATTACGGTCGCCTGGGAGAGAAGGCAGAGATAACATCTGCAGCTTTTAAACTTAAAAGCAAGGACAATTTACAAAACAAAAAGCAAAGAGCTTTTTAAGGGTCAATGCAGGCTCTCCTAAGCGGAACATATGCCTGGGAGAGGCCATACCTTTGATAAGAGATGGTTGGGGGGGCTGTTCCACACGCTGAGGACTCTACCTGACAAGCTCCTTTCATTCTCTGCTACTCGGGTTTCTTTTCCAGCTTTGGGAACAACAAGCTCGTTTGCGCTGCTCTGAAACAACACTGGCAAGAAGGAAGAACTGCATCCATGAAAACCAGTTTCAGGTCCAGTTCAGTGGAATGAATCTGCAAAGTTCAGCTAAATACGTCTAATAAGGCTGCGCAGATTAGGGCTGAACAATTAATTGCATTTGCAATAATATCGCAATATGACAAAACGCAATTTTCTAATCGCAAAGG
>JARVGS010000761.1:21334571-21347521 GCA_031762315.1 Hypsolebias antenori | reverse complement strand
ACTGTGAAATATCACATCATGTTGCTGCTGATCTGTTTCATGTTGCTGTGTTCATTCATGTTCATCTGCTCATACAGCCTCATGTTTGTGCTGCTGTTTAGAGTAATGTTTTTCTATGATATTAGCGCCTAGTGTATTTTTAGTTGATGTCTTTCTTAGTTCATATTTTAGATGTTACTACTGTTTTTTCTTTTACATTTTATTGGTGGATGTAACTGGGACCCTGTGTACATAATCTTGTTTCATCACATGTACCACATGTGGTGCGAATGACAATAAAAATCTCTGACTCTGACTTTTCAGCAGATACTCAGAGTTCAGTGGCTGCAGGATCAGGACAAGCGAGACAGTTAGATTTTAAAAGTTTACATATGGAAAGCCTTTTAAAATACATAGCTTATTTCCCACCAAAACTAGCATATGAGGTATAAACAAAGCAGATAACCTGTGTTAGAGTTCTCAGTCCCTAAGATAAGCATGTAAGGACATCCATTTAATAAAAACACATTATGAAAATGACTGTTTTACCCCAGTCTCTTCATTCTGTGGGGTATTCTTAAATATTCCAACCCTCCTGTTAAACTACAGGAGGGTCAAAGAAACAGCTGCCTTCGTCTTTGAAACCAGACTTTTTCTCACTCCTGAAGAAATTGTCGCTTTCCTGTGGGATAGATGAGGCTTGGCTTCGACTTCAGACTCAGATCACAGTGAGTCTGCTGGCAGTAGCAGTCGATCAGTCCCAGCTCGCTCCAGCAGCTGGGAACTGTGGGGGATACAGAGCTATGGGAGTTCAGACTAACTGCTTTTCACTTGTGCTACTGAAACTCAGATTTTAGGACTTTTGTGACAATTTACTGTAGAAGTGTTTAGGTACCTTGCTGCAGCTGTTGGAAAGTAGATGTCGACTCAAAATGGCAAAAATCTGCACATTTTCATTAAACTCTTTGTGCTCACATTTTGCACAACCAATTTTTTTTATCTCAATTTAAGATTGAATATGCAACTTACAAAACTGTATTTTCAGCCATGCACCTTATTTCGTTGCCCACCTGTCTCAGCTTGACATTATTTACCATTGGAGTGGTCTGACCTGGACATTTAGGGCTGTTTTTATGTCAAAGAGCATCTTCCATGCAGATGTTAAAGCACAGCTTCAGTGCTGTAGAATTGTGGAAACTAAACTGAGAAGAGTTCAAGACATCAGAAAAACTCAGTGACTATTCTGAAAGAACATTTTGTGTTTAGGTCATGTTCAAAATAAAGATAAGCTGATCAGGAATGACGTCACAAGTGTTGTGGGAAACCCCAGAAGTCCTGGATGTCAGGCAAACAAAGCACCAGACAGCATGAACAATGGCCACCTCCGTTGCTTTTATCCATGTCAGCCTGAGTGAAGATGCAGTCCTCGGGGCCAAAACTGACTTGGAATGTACTGAGGGATGCAATTTTACCAACACATTGCATGTGAGGCTGCCTTCAGGCTCAGGCCTCCCTTGCAAAAGAGTTCTGTGATCTCAATGAGATTTGCCAAGTTAAATAACGGTTAATAAATAAAATACACCACTCAAGCGCTGGCTACTATGCAGGAGACGAGCAGTATCTGGCAACTACGCCAAATCAATGAAAAAGTATCAGAATCAGAATAAGCTTTATTATCATTGTACCAAGATACAGCGAGAATATAACCATGCAGTTGTCCAAAAGATGGGCGGAGTGCACGCAGCTGCTGCTCTTTGAGAGCGCGGCCTCTTATCCTTTTCAGAATACTTTTAGATAGAAAAATGTTATGGACCATGAGGGTGGATAGTGGTATTACAAAAAAGATCTCCACATCTTGTCCAGTCAGGACATGATTTGAGACATTAAAAAAAAAACTCTACCAGCAAGCACATTTAAAAACACATTTCATATGCATTTGACATCAAGACAGTGAGATTTGTCCATGCACTTTCAGATAGGCCACAGTTCTGATGATGTTATTTCAGCCGGCAGTTCTGATAAGCCTGCACAGAAGTTCTTGGGGGGAGCGGGGGATTGTGATAGGCAAAGCTTTTTCCCTAGTTACCCATGTCCCAGGAGAAATTTGATAGTCGGCTTATATCTAAGGCCAAAAGGGGGAGTCAGATTCAGATAAGCCACAACCGTTGAATTTCTATAGGCAGACTGTTTTTCTTGTCAGCCTTGAGTCCTGTTGGAACTTCTTTGGTCCAAAATGTCCATATTTATGGGTATTCCTCTCCACTGATCCACGTTATGAGCCTCCCCAAGACTGGTCCCATGTATGTGAGTGATCCTGGTCTTTTCCGTGTGGATCCATGTTATTTTTTCCCCATCTCCAAAAAAACAAACCAAAAAAAGTACACAGATGAAGATTTTATCTATAATGCATGCCATTGATTCGCCATTGATTCGCCATACATTGCATAGTTTTGTTTTTTTTTTTGCGGCAGGTCTGATGAATGATTTTGCCAGACACGTCTTTTATTTTACTTTGTTAGCTGTTAGCTATTAGCCATCAGTTCTTTTACTTTCCCCCCAAAAGTGAAAATGTTCTTCAAAAATTGAAAAGTTCGTTAACGATGTTATCAATAACTTATCTTGGAAAAAGAAAGGAAATTTGGGGTTTCTCCGTTGTTTTGTTCATTTGAGATGGTATATACAGTACGGTGAGTATAATGTGTCAGTGTGTCATATTAAACATGCCCTCACATGTTCCTGTTCATTTGTTCAGTTAAAGCCAACTTGGCCACAGAGTTGAATCCAATGATCAAATGTTTCTTCTTGAGTAATCGGCTTTGGAAAAGACATGAGCCTGGCCATCACTATTGCAAGTCTCATAGCAACAATGCTTCTTGGAGACCATATTTTTTTTTATTTATTTCAATTGTATTTTTTTGCTGGGTTTTTTAATTGGTGCAAACCAAGACTACAGCACCAATTAGTTCTGCTCGTCTGAGATCCAGGTACTTGCTGACGTCAAATACTGCTATTTTTCGGATCTCTGACCAGAGCTATTGGGAACCATCGCTAGCCTTTCAAGAATTTTTGGAAACTTCCTTGTGAAAGTTCTTTGCAGCTGAATAATTTACATCTTTTGAAGTGGAGCTCTGTGGAAAGGTTATGACCAGTGATGTCATACCCTTAAGATACCTAGGCAGCCAGAATTTGACAACTGATATTGTACCTTTGTGGATAGCTGAAGAAGATTGCTGCCATCTTAAAACACCTCCAGTCAAAAAAAATGGAAAGCTGAGTTAATGTTAGATTTAAAAAATATATATCTGGGAGTTGTGATCAAACAGGTGCATAAGAATAAAGGCTAAACAAAGATCTAGTCAGAAAAATGTTGATCTTATGACTTTTTTTGGGGGGGGGAGGGGGGGACAAGGGAGGGAACAATCCAAAACACTGCAGATTGTATTGGCTATTCTTATGCTTCACTATCTTCCATTGAAACAAGTTGATAGAGTGAACACAACATAAAAGCATTTATCAAACTTTTACCTTCATAGCATGAATTATTTGTAGTTTTCACATTGAATAAATCTTTAAATAAAAAGTTTTACTTGAATTGTGCCTGTTTGCCCAGTCTCCTCTCTCTCTCTGCACCATTTCCTCAGATCATCTTCCTCCAGTGACAGAAAAAGGATTTATGTGTACAGTATCTGGTTGTCCAGAAGAACCTTCTACTGTACCCTCCCTGCAGAGCCTGTCACACTTGCTGATGTACCCCCCCCCCCACCCACCCACACACACACACACACCACCACCCCTCTCCCTCACCAAGCTTTATGATGGAAACTGATACAAACACAGTGATAAGATTTCGGGATAAATTATTCACGCTTCCAATGCTCTCTGCTGTTTCAGTTCTTAGAGGACGTCCATTTTATAAATGGCCCTTTTTTTAGACCTCGTCCTTTTAATTGATCCATGGCAAAGACAATCCGTGTGTGATTGAAAGAGCGCGGACATCCGCACGGTAAAAGTTCAGCTGGGTGCGTAACGCCGCGTTCAGGCTGGTGTGAGTTGTCAGATTCTGGCTGCCTAGGTGCCTTAAGATTTAGTGCCTGGTAAATGAAATGGCTGTCCGTCGGTTGCAGGGATGGCACATCAGCGAAGCGCTGGCCTAATGCTTCTACCATCTGGGAGGACAGGCCTTTAATTGAAAAGAATTTCTGGACTGAAAGGGAAGAGCTGGACCAAGTTTCCGAGTCCCCCAAGAGAGCAAAGTAATGAAAAGAAAATAACTTCTCTCCTCTTTAGTGCCTATGGAACCCATAAAGAATAACAGGACATGGTGATATAACAGACATGCTGCAGTAGTGAGTGGGTGAATAACTTTCATATTACAGCCTACCATCTGCTAAGACTGTTCTGGAGCGAGGAAGCCAATTGGATTAAACGTTATGGCCACTTTCCTCACTGTGGCTTTTAGGGCTACCTTTAGGTGGCAGTCCATAAAGCATTTCTTTGTCAGATTTATTTGAGCATGAAAGATGTGTTTTTACTTTTGTGTCAGACGCAGCCACTCCGTGCGCTCATTTTGAGAGCAGCTTTTTTTCCCTTAAAACAAACAGGAGAGAGGGGAGGGGATGGCAGACATCCTGGAAGCCATAGAGGATAACTGATGAGTCTAGCAGGACTGGAGGCAGAATAACAACGCTCACCTTTAATGTGGCTTCTACCGTTGGGACTCGCTGCATCCCAGACACAGGCAAGAGTTTTTAAGTGTTTGGATTTGAGTAAGACAGGAGCTTAAATCTCACAGAACCATAATGACTATAAATGTTGTTCAGTAGCCATGATATTCATGCAAATCTGAGGACTTTTTTTTAATCAGGGTGAAAGTTTAAATCTTTCCAAAAGTCAAATTTTCATACATGCAACAATGTTAGCTACTCCCTTGCTTCATTTGGGTTATTTAAATGTATAATTAGGGATGGGGCCGATCCGATCCAGTATCGTATCGGCCTCCAATACCAGCATAATTTACGGATCGGATTTTTCCGATCCACCTTGCAGAGATTTCTGATCCATGATGCACGTATGTGTCTGAGGAAACGTCTTCACATGTGATTCCCTGCCAGCTGCTCTGCACGCTGGCTTCAAACTATGGAATGGATTTCCTGAACGGAGGCGTGCTTCATGAAACCCAGAGTAATAAGACCCACCTCACATTCAGGAAATCCATTTCATAGTTTGCAGCCAGCTTATACGTGAGGACTGAGTGAGCAGCAAGAATTGAACAAGAATAAAATACCGCTGAAGCCACGTAGCTCGAATGTTTAATGAGAAGTTGCTAAACTTCATCATAATTAATGACCAACCGCTATCAGTTGTAGAAGACAAAGGATTTCACAGCTTGATACTTGCAGCCAAGATATAGTTTACCCTCCAGGAGATATTTATCAGTACAACAGTAGATAATCATAAAAAGCATATTAATTGAAAATATAGGTAACAAAACAAAAACTTCTGCATTTTAAAGCGATGTAAAATACTAAAAACAGGAACATGTCTGTGTTGGTTTATGCCATGAACTTAGCAGGTGTTTGAAGCCATTTAATCACTTTAATATCCACTTTAAAGATAGCAATGAAAAACAAACAAACATGTTTTGTGTTAGCAGGATTTAATTCTGACTTTGAAACGTATCCAACATTCATAAAACTTACCTCATGTTGCTTTTTTGGACATTCATATACACAAATTGTACTTGCCAATAGAGAGGAGATTATTACAGCCTCATATAAAATCAATGATGATGATATCGGGATGGTATCTGTATCATCCGATATCCAGATTTAGGTATCAGGGTCGAATCAAAAGTTAAAAAATGTGGATAGGTGCATCCCTAAATTTTAGTTTTATAAAATCACCCCTACTGTCCATAAAAGTGCCCTCCAACAAACTTACAGTGGTCCGTGGGCCACCAGGTGAGGATCACAGTTGTAGCAGGTATTGTGGCTCCGGACACATTTAATTTAGTGAACAAAAGGACAGAAATGGCTCTTTTGATTGTAAAGGTTGCAGATCCCTGCCATAAGGCCTCACTGACCTGCTACCACATCTGAGCTTTTGCCTCATCAACAGCCAGGGCTGCAGAATGGTTGGTCCATCTATAGCCCTCAGCTGCCTCAGGACTTTAATGCCCCATTTCCATTAATAATGGTACGGCACAACTCGACTCAGCACAGTTCCAAGGCTTTTCCGTTAGTAACGGTACGTAGTACCGGTCCCTTTTTTCAGAACCCTTGGCTCTGTGGTTCCAACCGGGCCGAGCAGGTACCAAAATGTGACATCATAACACTGTTGGTCACTGATTGGTCAGGGGAAGGAGTCACTGGATCTTTCAGAAACTTTTCGCACCGATCCACCATTTGCAATTACTTGGAACTCGGAGCAGTGGCTGGACCAGGGGTCTGCAACCTGCGGCTCTGGAGCCACATGTGGCTCTTTTATCCCTCCGCAGCGGCTCTTTCAAGCTGTGAGTTCTGAATTTTATAGGATGTTATACCCACAACAAAATAATGACTAGCTTTAGCAGTTTTCCTGTCATTCCTTTACAAATATGCAGATAATAGTAATAATACACAGAGTAAATTATACTCCCTTTATGCTTTATTTCTTCAAAATACTCAATTTCTCCAGAATAAAAAAAAAAAAAAAACACGTAAGCCTGCACAGTTCATTGTTTTAGTTTTTTTAAAATTTTTTAATGGCAATATCTATATTTTTCTTTACAAGAATCCAGTTAGACTTGCGGCCTGGATATGAGCACCACTGACCCCCTGCAACCTGAAAAGGAAGAAGCAAGTAAAGATAATGAATGGATGAGTGGAATTTAGTCTTTTTTTTTTCGCAAAATGTAAAAATATCAGTACATTTTAACAATCATTGGATGATTTTATTTTTTTATAGTTTCACGCCTACTGGCCAGAAAAGCCCCCTCTAAGAAACTTGAAGTGGCCCATGGGCCACCAGTTGAAAATGACAATTGTAGCAGGTTTTGTGGCTCTGGACACGTTTATTTTAGTGAACAAAGGGGCAGAATGGTTCCTTTGGTCGTAAAGGTTGCAGACCCCTGGTCTGGGGTATCGCAGATTTACAAGGCTCTATTTTTATTGTACAGGGAGGAGTTGAAGAGTCTGATGGCTTGACAAAGGGACAAAGGACTTCCTGAATCTGTCCGTAGAGCAGGGCTGGGACAGCAGTCTACCACTGAAGGACCTCCTCTGCTTCATGATGGTGTCGTGCAGAGGATGGTCAGCATTGTCCATGATGGATATAGTAACTTACAGAGGGCCCTTTTCTTTGCCACCAATGTGACAGACTCCAGCTCTGTTCCCAGCGCAGAACCAGCTTTCCTCACCAGCCTGTCAAGTCACCCTGCATCTCTCCTCTTAATGCTGCCTCCCCAACACACAACAGCACAGAAGAGGACACTTGCTACCAAACGCAGAACATCAGCAGTAGTTTCCTACAGATACTGAAGGACCCAAGCCTCCTCAGGAAATAGAGCCTGCTCTGATCCTTCCTGTAGAGGGAGTCCGTTGTCACTGACCAGTCCAGCCTGTCATCCAGTTGTATGCCCAGATATTTGTAGCTCCTGACCACCTGTACATCAAGTATGACAAGTGGTACACAGATGTCCCCTGTCTCTAAGGGATTTGAACATTTAATGTTTGTAGTTTTGGAGGTGATTGTTTTTCTGGACTGGAATTAAACAGGGAATGCAAGTAAACTTGAATGATTTTGGAGCAAGACATTCTAATGGGCAGATGTTATACTGTGGAGAAGAAGAGAGGCAGGGATGCTTTTCGTTTTTTTTTGTTTTTTGTTTTTTTTTTTCCCCCATGTCCAAGGTAGCACAGAGTGATGGATCCTGGTGAGTGGAGAGAATAATTTTATTCATCATCAGGTGCAACGATGGAGTCAGGAATGGCATATGGTGGCCTTGGCCAACATGGATTAATTTCCTGCCACTCCATTGTTTTTTACTTTACTTATAGGGAATATTTTCATTCCACCTTTATTTATACAGGTTAGTCTCATTGAGCCTCAAGGACTCATTTACAAGAGAGACTTGATTTTAATAAAGAACACAGATGAGGTACATAAAACAGTAAACAACGATATAAAAGCATATAAAATGAAAAGCAAATGGAATAAATCATATAAAAATGAAACAAAAACAGCTACATTATAAAGAGGTGTAAAAAACTAAAAATAGGAACATGTCTATGTTGTTTTTTTGCCATGAACTTAAAAGTTGTTTAAAATCCCTTAGAGAGGTCAAAGTCAACAACTTCACATCTTTTTGTAAGTTATTCCAGGATACAGGAGCGGAGTAAAGAGAAGGCATTTTTGCCAAGTTCAGTTTCCACTGAGGGTACACTGCAGGTAATTATGTCTTGAGAGTGCTCGCTGTAGCTGCACTGACAAAGTGACATGTAGGAGGAGATATAAGAAGGCAACAGACCAAGAAGTGATTTAAAGACAAAACTGTACCAATGACAGAGTCTGCATGAAGTTAATGATGACCAACTGACCAATGAATGCAGAGTGCAGTGATGGGTACAGTGCCGTAGTTACAGCCAGTTATGAATCTTAGCGCACCATGATAGACAACATCCAACATCTGCAAGGTGCTTGCAGAAGCATTCATGTAAATAATGTCACCGTAGTCAATGGAGGGAAGAAAAGTCACAGTTACAAGGCGTTTCCAAGCGTTGAGTTAGACAGGATCTATTTCTGAAAAAGAAATTCAGTTTTCTTTCAATTTCTTTACCAAGTTTTGACCTGGGGCTTAACAGAGAGATGTGAATCGACCAAGATACCCAGGTATTTATAAGAATCAATACCTTTCTCAGAAACAGGAACCACGGATTACCGCTGGACATAATGACTGATTTAATCTGAGCATAGAGATCACTGTCCCATCTCACTCCCAAATTAGTTCAAACAAACATCCATACTTTGATTTCTACAATGATTTTCAGAAGTTGGTTCACAGATTATTAATTCCTTCTGTTTAGTGGCATATGAATTTGACTGTCATCAGCATAAACAGGCAAACAGTCCTGGCAAAAGAGAGCACATTACACCAGACTTGTCCTCCCTGCACTGGCTACCAGTTCACTTTCGAATCCAGTTCAAATACTCTTGTATGTCTACAAATCGCTGAACAGTCCCCCCCCCACCACCACCACCACCACCATCTCTCTGATTTGCTACAGCCATGTGTCCCAGCACGTTCTCTGAGGTCAACGGACCAGTTACTTCTCACAGTTCCAGGACCTCGTCTTAAAGCAGAGGTGACAGGGCCTTCTCTGTAGCAGGCCCAAGACTTTGGAACAAGTTACCTCTGCTTGTCAGACAGGTCCCCTCCCTCTCGGTTTTCAAATCCCCTTTAAAAAACCACTACTATTCCGTAGCTGTCAACGCCAGTCGATCTGTGTTTGAACCGGTTTGCTTAGTCGTTATATTTATTATCTGCAATATTTTTTGTCTATATTCTGATCTTACTTCAATTTGTATGAAAGTTCAACAGGTCAACAAACAGTTTGCTGGAACTCCTCTGACTGATGATGCCCTCCAGATGGAGGGTGAAACGTTTCTATAAAAAAGAAACTATCCAGATGACCCGACTGACAATTATTGGATTTGGTTGGCCTTGTTGCCATTTTAAGTGCTCTATAAATAAAATGGTATATTATGGCATAAACCTGGAAAGTGATACCATGTTTACAAAGAAAGAATAGATCCAAGAAGTAAGTTCAAGAAGATGCAGCATGGTAGATTAGTGGTTAACGCTGCTGCCTCACAACAAGGAGGCCATGGAGCTGTAGGCTGAGCCAGGGGTGGTGTTGTGTGGAGTGTGCATGCTCTGAGGCTGAGCATGAGAAATCTGTAAATGTGATCAATTTATTGAAGAATTGACAAAACATGCAATCCGTCATTTGTGTTTGTATGGGTCTTCTCCAGATACCCTGGTTTCCTCCCACCCACCAAAAACATGCATTTTTGGAATTTGCCTGGTAAAATAACGCGTGATGAAAAACTAAAAAGAAGAGAGGCAGACAGCCCCGGGGCTCAGGTGCTGCAGAGAACTCAATGGCTCCAACAAATACACAAAAACTTCTCTAGTTGAAACTGAACCTATACTGTGAGTGATAATTGATGTACAAGATCTGTGCCTACAACTTCAACACCAAGAATTAAAGTCAAGTCTGCCCGTCTGTTAGCAAAATATTTCCTAAACCATTGGATAGATTTTTTTTAAGTCCCAGAAAGTAATGTGTATCTACAACTGTTTAACTTTTAGAGTCAGCAAAATGTAAGATGGCCACCTAAGCTAACCAACATTGGCTAAACCTTAATAAATTGTACAGCTATTGGGCTCAAGGTTCAAGGTTCTTTATTGTCATTTGCATCACATGTGATATATGAAGTGTACTCAAGGTCCCAGTTTCACCCGAAAATAATAAAAAAAACAAGGTATCAAGTATAAAAAGAAGCAGTACACAAGGATCTATGTACAGTAGGCTACTAATAGTGTGAAATAATATGGTTTATTATATTATTATTATTACTATTATTATTATATGATGGTATTTGATCTGGTAGTAGCTGAGAGTCACTCACTAGACATAACAGAAACATTAAGTATTATGTGATTTTATTACAGCTCGTACATTTGAAGATGATGCTGGTGTAAAACTCTGGTGGGTGATACATCCTTTAACAAAACCTCAGGGGTGTGTGTTCGGTACTGAAGTATTGTTGTGGCTGCAGCTGTTCTTCACAGCAGCTCTGAGAAGAAACGGATCAGCTTCAGTCTGTCTTGACTCGTGCCCCTGCTCCCATGGTCTCCACACAGGCGGCGCTAGTGACGCGCACGCGCCCCTGACTGTTCCACTGTGCTAGTAGTGCTTGGTCATCCCTTAGCAACCACCCATCCGCACAAAGACACGCACGCCGCCTAAAGCTCGTGCGCGCCGGGGCCGTGAGAGCATCTCTCTGCATCCCACTTCCTGAATGTTGATGATGATGATGATGATGAGAGGAATCTGCTGCCTGCCGCAGGACGGAGCGGCCCAACCCCCCACACCCCGTCACAACCACCAACTGATACCAACTTCCCATCACCTGCCCACGCGCACCAGCAGCAACAATCTGCCTTTTGAGTCCCTCCGCGCGTGCAGGAGCAGAAAAGCGCAGCTCTGCGTGCTGCTCCTTTCTTCTCCTGCCAATCATCCAGCAGCTTCCAGGAAGCACGGTGGAGGAGGAGGAAACCCGTCCGGACCGGACCGGGCTGATAAGGAACAAGAAACTGTCTCTTACCTTCAGCAGCCGGTTTGCTGCTGCCTGTAATTCTCCCGTTTCCTGTCCTCTTCCCGTTAAACGGACACTAAATCGTGACATAAACAGGCAGGAGCTGAGGGCTGAGGAGGAGCGGAGGGGGCGGGGCCGCGGCTGATGACGTCACAGCCCACCGAGATTTTTTTTTATTTTTTTTTTTTTACTATCAATTCAATTCAATTCAAAGTTTATTTATATAGCACATTTAAAAACAAACACAGCTGACCAAAGGGTTTCACAAGAATTACATCATATATAAAATAAATAAAACTGAGTTTAATAAAAACAAAAGTATGTCAGAGTCAGAGAGTCTTTATTGTCATTTGCACCACATGTGGTACATGTGATGAAACGAAATTATTTATGTACACAGGGTCCCAGTTACATCCAACAATAAAATGCAAAAGAAAACATTACTAAGATCTAAGATGTGAACTAAGGAAAACACCAACTAAAAAATACACTAAGCACAAATATAGAATAACATTGGTCCAAACAGCAGCACAAACATGAGTTTGTATGAGCAGATGAACACAGCAACATGAAAACAGATCAGTAACATGAACAGATATTAAATTTTACAGTAAAACAGCAATAAATTTATAGTACTAAGACAACTATTACATATTTGCTGCTATTTCCCCCCAAAAAACTTGAGTCAGTCATGTACTTATCTGAGTGAAGTCCAGGGAGAATAGATGTATTTTCAGTCTGGACTTAAACTGATCTACTGACTATCGAGTCTCAACCCTCTGAAGACTAACATTTCACAGTGATAATAACTCTCAGCTACTACCACCTCAAAACCTATCAAACTGACTGTGTCACAGTGTAGGTTGTGTTGGCTAATAGTGGTCAGGTGTGGCAGCCATCTTGAAAAGGATGTACGGTACTCATTTGCAGAAATACATCATTGATTTTTGAAAGTTTCAATAAATTGTTTCATTGGTTCAGGATTTATTTATTTATTTATTTATTTATTTATTTATTCATTCATTCATTCATTCATTCATTCATTCATTCATTTAGTTATTCATTTATTTATTTAGTCTTTTTTCTTTCGCTGCTCCCTTCTTCAGGGGTAACCACAGTGAGCTACCACAGCCCTCTGTGTGGAGCAGAGAGCTGCTATCTAGGGCACACGAGGGAGCAGATGGTGAAGATTAAGGGCCTTGCTCAAGGGCCCAGAGTGGAGCAAATGTTGGTGGCAGGTGTGGTTGTTTCACCTTTCTCACCCACATTTTGATGTTGTTGGTATCGGGAATTGTTCTGCCGATCTTCCGATCACAGGCCCATCTTCTCCAACCTCTGTGCCACTCCCTCCAGTCATTCATTTATTTATTATTTTAAAGCAAACACGTATGACTCCAAGAGTAAAAACTAAAGTTTTAAACTAACATTTTGTGTAATTTGCACTTGGTGTGTTTTTGTTTTTCTCAACTTCAACACAATATCTGTAAAACTGAGTGAATTATGAGCCTTTGTTGTGTTTTGTAAAGGACTGTGCAGGCAGCCATCTTGAATTGGAATGGCAGAGAAAATGTATATGTATAATGTAAATGTGTATATATACATACATGCAT
>JARVGS010000761.1:21281168-21292964 GCA_031762315.1 Hypsolebias antenori | reverse complement strand
GGAGATGCGAGGAGAGGGGCAGAGGAGTCCCAGTTCGGTCATGGCTCGGACGAATCCATGAGCGAGCGAAACCACTGTTTTTAAATAGCAGGTATCTGGTGTCAGCCTGCCCTGAGAGAGAGAGCCCCCCACCCACCCCCACTCCATCAATACGCTCCTGTGCCCTTGTCTGCTCCTGATATCTTTGTCTTGTCAGGACCTCTCTCCTGCACCTTCAGTGGCTTCAGATGGACCACGGTCGATCGGCCGCAGCTCCTCGGGGCTGTTCGGCTCAAGGTGCTGTGGAAGGGGGTGCGCTGAAGTCAACCTGTTGTCCGCGGGGGCCTCATTACACAGACGCCAACGGAGCAGCTCTTAGAGGGTAATTAGACCGTTGTAGGTAGCCAGGGGAATAAATCAGCACACAGAGAGGAGATGCTCAGATGTGCAGCTATTCCTCCCCAGTCAAACATTGTTTTCTTCTTGGAGGATTCTTCTACACAGATGTTTGTGTCGTGGTAAAGACAGACTCTGTTACCTCCTGTAATTTCCAGCTTATAGCCTGAGATGAAAATGGGGAGTGGGCTTGCGGGGAATGACAGATGCGGCTCGAGAGGGCCGTCGACGAGGTCGTGTGTCATCACGGGGTCGCCCATGCCCTTTGAGGACGAGGGCACAGGTTTTCCTTCCCACACTCGCCTGGCGGGTCGAGGCCTGGGGAGGTTGCGTGAGCGTCTCCTCTGTCCTCGTTGGCGAGCTCGACGTCTTTAAAGGAACTCGGTGACTTTCGTCCACGTTTGCGTCTTTAAATGGCCGGGAGCGTTCTCGCATGTTGCACCCATAAATCATGACCATCATCTGCTGGGCTGGACAGCTTCCCTGACAGACAGGCGCCCGCTCTTCCTCTCCCTTTCTCTTTTAGTCTGTTGCACTACACTGCATGTGTGTGTGTGTGTGTGAGGACCTGTGTGACTTTAATAGCCATCAGTTACCTGCTCACATATGATACCCCTGCAGCCTGCTCGGGCAGATGGCTATTACTTTCCAGTTGTGAAAATCAAGCTTATATAAACACAGACTGGGATGCACTGGACCACGTTCAGCAGCTTCCCTCTGATAGACAGTATTTGTGTGTGCGGCTGATTCTCTGGCGTCCGTCATGCGCAGCCCATCCTGTGGAAATCATGAAGCAGGAGCATTAGGCCGTCACTTCCTGGCAGAGCTGTGAGACGAGACGCTTTATCACCTTTCGGTACAGGTGGGAACTCCTACAGAGTTAGAGTCTGGTCAGAAGTAAAAGTGAGAGTTATATTCATGTATTTTTATGTCTCACAAATTAAAATGTCTATTTGTTCTGACTTGCAGACGTCCCAACTGTTATTTTCCTGCTTTCATTAATTGTGTGCACCTCAGCGCTGGGGCCGAAACCTGAGCTTCTCTGCGTCTTGAAACTCTATATCCCTTTTAGTGTCAAGGTTGGACCCGTCGTGTTGCCTCTCTCATGGAATCTGCCGTCGTGACTCGAACGCCACGGTCCCAAACCGCTCAGATTATCGATCACTCGCTGGAGGGCGTTTGGACATTTACTGTAGGCCAATTTACCGCGCAGCAGAGAGCTGAGCGCACAGGTGATCAATAAAAATGTGGTCAATAATTCACTGTGGCAAGCATTATTATTGTTATTATTATTATTACATATTTGTGCAGTGTTACAGTAAAATTCATTTCTGATACACAGTATATTGTATTCCTTTTATTACATTTATTTTAATTTGACTTTACTTGTGCAGTTGGAAAATAAGCTATTTAACTTTGGTTTGTATTATATTTTAATATTCCTTTACTGTATTATGTTGAACCACTTTCATATTTTAAATATACAGAAGGTGTGAAGCTTTACTAAAAATATTTTTTTTATTCTTTTTGAGCACAATAAACAAATTAAAAATGTGTTTTTAATTCCACTGTGTGTTTTTTACTCTTAATTTTACACAGAAATTAAACGTTTGCCTTTTTCTTTTACGGTACATTGCTTAAAAAAATAGCTGTTAATCCAGATTTTTGTGTTTTTTTAATTATTATTAAAAAGTGGTAATCACACTATTATTTGTGAACTTAAAAATGATGTTTGCAACATTTTATAAGAAATGTGCTAATTATTTTCCTTGTTCAAATATAATAATTCCCATTTTTGAGTTTTCTGTCCGAATATTTTCATCTATAATACAGATCTTGGAGTTTTAAAATGTCTCCATCTCTGTGAGGTTTGTCCTAAAAGCCTCTTTTGTTGGGAATTTCTCAGGAGAGCGATGTTCTCTTGGCTAATTGATGAGAAAAGGAGGTGCTCAGGTGTCTCCTCTGGCCTCCTCTCCTCTCGGGAAGGCCGCAAACCTGGAGAGCGTTTTTACGCACCTGCAGCGCCATCTACTGGATGCACGTCAGACAGGTCTAATTCTAACAGTCCAAAGTGGTTACAATTGATCATTTTATGACGCAGTCAGTCAGATGAGTAAAAATTAATCTATCCATTATCTTTTCCCGCTTCTTCCTTTCCAGGTCACTGGGGTCACTGGTGCCCATGTGCAGCCATCACTGTGTGAGAGGCAAGTCCATTAAAGTAAAGGCAAGTAAAAAATCACAAATCACAGCTAGAGAAATTACATTTCTTGTGAAAATGCAGCATGGGTGCTTATTGTTGAATAACTTGCTGAAAAATTGCTGAAATTATCTAAAAAATACACTGAATTTTAGCTGAAAAGGAGTGAGACGCCTAAATTAGCCGAAGAAAGCAGAAAGAACACGTTTGCTGACTTTGGTCAGAAATGACCACAAAAAATAGGAAATTAGTTTTTTATTATTATTATTATTATTATTATTATTATTATTATTATTATTATTATTATTATTATCTAAAATTAGCAAACAACATCTAAAAAGTAGCCAAAAAGGCAGAAAAAAAAGCTTAAATGAGCGGAAAAAACCAACAAACTGGAATTTGCTGAAAAAGCAAAAATTTGCATACAAACAGCTAAATAGTAGATGAAATTGAAAAAAAAAAAAAAAAGCTGAAACAAGCTGAAAGGAACATAAGTTGAAATTAGCATAAATAATTAGGTTGAAAGTAGCAGAAATTACCACAAAAAACTTGAATTTATCTGAAAACAGCTGAAATTTGTTCAAAACATTCTAAAATGGAATAAAAGGTAGAACAACCTGAAACTAGCAGACGTAAGCAGACACAACACAAGTTTGCCCAGTTAGACTGAAAGAAGCAGAAATGAGCACAACAAAGTAGAAATTATCTGAAAAATGCAAAAATTGAAAAAAAAAAAAAAAAAAACTGCTGAAAAGTATAAAAATGGCAGAAAGAAGCTGAAATTCCCAGAAGTGGAGAAAGCACATTTTTGCTGAATTGTGCTGAAAATAGTCTAAATTAGGGCAAAAAAATGTGGAATTAGCTGAAAAAGCTTAAATTAGCAATAAAAACATCTAAATAGTAGCTGAAATATTAGAAAAAGCTTAAACTTGCATAAATAAGCTGGAAGGAGCATAACAAGCTGGAATTAATTGAAAGAAGTTTGAAGAAGCACAAAAATGTTGTAGCTTGCAGAAAGAATCTGAAAGAAGCACAAAACAGGTGAAAAACATCTGGAATTAGCTGAAAGTAGCTGAAAAAGTTTGAGTGTGTACATGGAAGCTGAAAGAAGCTGAAGCAGAGCAAAATTTGAAAGGAGCAGTAAAAGGTTGTAAACGGATCTAAAGATGTGAAGGATGTAAAATGAGCTCAATTTGTTTTCTATGAAAACAAAATGTCAGAAAAGGCTAAATGTTTCAAAAAGCTAAAGTTGCACCAATTCCAAAAGTCATAGGAGGGTTGTTCTACAGGAGCTGAACATTTTGATGAATGATTTGTTGAAGTAGTTCACACAGTAGTGTGAATGCTTTATAAACATTCAGATTTATATATTGCATGTGTTTGTAACAATAAAGGTTGCATGTTTTATTTGTGGTGTAGATGTTCTTGTTGCAGTTGCTCCTCAAAGTTTTGCTTCGTTTTCTATTTTTCTGATGCATCAGGCTTGAAGAACCTTTCCGGATGAATCGTCAAAAAACCAATAATTTACACCAAAATATTGTTGATTTGTTACAGAATATTTGACAAGGAAATGCAGAGTTCTGCAACCTGCAGCTCTGGTGTTCAGTCCCTGTATCTTTGACCAAACACTGCATGAACCTGATTGAAACTGCCTAAAGATAGGTATTTGTTAGCATTCTTCTCATCCAGAGGAGGTCATTTATTTAAGTGGGTTAGGATGCCTATTTGAACTCATGTACCATAAATGACTAATATCAATTAATATGAATGCACTGTGTGCACAGCTTCCCATCATATTTGAACCAGAATGACCAAAGTAGGGCTTGAGGTTTACCTCAAATATGATTAAAATATAATAATCAGTTTTACTGCTGAGCTAATAGATTTTTAGCTTGTTGCCTGTTTATCAGTGCAAATGCTTCCAACTCTATTAGAAAATGTGTTCAATTATTTCACCAAACTTGAGGCTGAAAGTTTGCACATCCACTGAAAAAAAAAGGAATTTTATTGCATCAAAAACAGGCATATCTGTAAAATACAGTCTGTTATTCTTAGAATAATGATTATTATTATCAAGACCTAGCTCTTATAAAAGCTTAAGTTCAGTGACAGATTGTGGGCTTTTATTTGAGGACATTTAAGCCCTAATTAATCAGCAAACTGGTCTTTTTTTAATGTTAAATGTTACAGAAACGTTAAGATGCAACTTATATGTTCATTTTACTGTAATGTTGGCTAATAGCTTGAATAAATTTTCTCATATGAATAAACAAGCTAAAAAATAATTTGTACAAGATCTATCTAGTTTTCTGGTGAGGAGCTATACAGTTTTTTTGTTTGTTTTTTTGTTTTGTTTCGTTTTTGTTATTGTTTTCTGAACAAAAGCTATTACCGTACTTGCCACCGTATCGCACTGCCGTATAAGTCGTATCAGTCCAAAAATGTCTAATAAAGTGAAGAAAAAAAAACATAAATAAGTCACATCTATTATACGTCACCGCTGACCACCAGGATACGTGGTTGTGCCAAACATTGATTGGCTGCCAAATGATGCGGGAGAATGCACGGGAGGACTTTAACAAAAATTTAACAAGATTAACACTTAAAAACAATTCTTTTGTAAAGGTGTGTCTCAGTTGAACTTTTCCTTAATAAATGCACTTTAATGGTCAAATCAGCTGCATTTCGCCTGGGCGGTGCGGTGAAATACATCTGATTTGACATGTCCTCCAGGAGTTCTGGAGCAAGACGAAGGTGGCTCTGTATGGCAAGACAAGTGTCTCATTGATAGCCACTTTTACCTATTAATGAGATACTTGGCTTGCCATTTTCGTCGAGGGCCCTCTAGTGGCTGAAAACGGTAGTGTTCAATACTTTCAATGTCAGAATGAATGAAATCGTCAGATCTCAGCCAAAAATTGGGTTATAAATATGGAGGAAAACATAAATACGTTGCTTTGGTGTATGTCGCAGGACTTGCAAATTTATGCAAAAAGGTGCAACTTATTTGGCGAAAAATATAGTAAAAATGTACAGTAAATTCAATAATAAAACTTTATATTTATATCGTAATTTAAAAGTACAATTTTTGTCTCTTCAAAAGTTATATTTAGTAGGATAGATGTAAAAGTGGTTCTACCAAGATTGCAGACTTAAAGGTTCATTCATCTCACCGGGTTTATAAGAAGGGCTTTCTTTATCTCAGTGGGACAAGACATCAGCAAAAGATGCAAAACATGTTCACAAACTATCATCCAGAATGAAACAATCCAGATTTGTTGAGACTTTGCACGAGTTCTTGCTTGTTTTTTTTCAGAAATAAATCCCTGCGTGAACTCAGAACTCTATTGAGCCTGGCCCGGACCGGACCCTCGGGAAGCATAAACCATGCCCCCGCTTCATAAAATGATCACTAATTATTATGTCAGAGTTCGACGTCCTATCACGGAATACCTTGCTAGTAAAGAGACGGAGTGGAGTGTTTGTTTGAATTCTCTGCTGCCCCGTAAAACAACAAGGCACTTCATTCATTCTCACGAGCGTGCTCGCTCCTTGAACTTCCCCACAAACTCCCTTGAATTTTATCCAACCCGAGTGGACGCTCTCTGTGAAACAGCTTGTTTTTATTTTACTGGTCACCCACCGTCACCGCTGACTTCCCAGTCTGCAGCCGTCGTCATTGTTCGACAGATATTACCGACAGCTTCGGCTCTTTATAGTCTCTGGTACAAACAACAGTCTGGAAATCCTTTTTGGTGAGGGCACAATAGAGACGAATCTGCCTTGAAGTGTGGTGCTTTGACCACCTTCCCTCTTAGTGTTGTTTTGCTTGGCTGCTGGTCGGGGTATTGTGGTTTCAACCCAAATACTCCAGTCCAAGTGAAGGAGAGAGCACATTATTATTCTCTCTGCGAACTACACTGCTCATGCTAATGAGGGGAGACCACTGGGATGTTATTTTAGAGAGGGGGAGATGTTGATGTCATCATTGAGGTTTATCAAAGATGGGATCTGATTGGTGGGGGATGCAGTTTCCTTTGGCAAAGCTCCGGGGCCCAGGGGTGCTCAGGGTTTTGCCAGGGAGCTTGTTTAAAGAGATTACTGAGTCACCACACCTTTCTTGCATTATTGGTCAGACTAAAAGGCCTTGCACGTTTTGGATATCAATGAGATGCCATACTGATAACTTAAACTACTTATTGTTGTTTATTTAAGTGTTGTTGGTTTTTTATGCACTTTGAGGGTTAAAGGAAGATTATAGGAGGAGTAATCTCTCCTTTTCTCCCCTTTTTTAAATGATTTACAATATATATATGGCAAGTTCCTGTGAAAATGCAGCGTGAACGCTTATTGTTGCTGAGAAACAGCTGAAATTAGCTAAATGCATGCTGAAATGTAGCTGAAATGGAAGAACTCAACTCTAATTTAACAGAAGAAAAAAAGAAAGAACACATATTTGTTGAAGTAAGTTTAAATAAGCAGAAATTAGCAGACATTTTTTTAAAGTGGCATTGAAAAAAGCTTAAATTTGCCCCAAAAAAATGGCTGAAAAGTAGATGAAAGGCAGGAAAAAAGCTTTAACCAGAAGGCAGCGGAAAGAGCTGAAACAGGCTAAAAAAATGTGGAATTAGCTGAAAACTCAATTTAGCATAATAACAGCTGAATAGTAGCTGAAACTTGCATAATTAAGCTGAAAGGAGCATAATACGCTGAAATTAGCAGAGAAAAGTTAATTAGGCTGAAAGTAGCAGAAATTATCTTGAAAAACGTGAATTTATCTGAAAACAGCTGTAAATACAGTACCTAAAAAAATGCTAAGAAGGCAGCTGAAAAGGTATTAACAAGCTTAAATTACCAATTTAGGCTGAAAGAAGCAGAAATGAGCACAAAAATATGGAAATTATCTGAAAAAAAAAAAGGGTCAAATTAGCACACACACACACACAAAAACAGCTGAAAAGTAACTAAAAAGGCAAAAAAAAAAATCTTAAATTACCAAAACAAAGTTAGAGAGGACATTTTTGCTGAATTAGGCTGAAAAAAGTTTAAATGAGTGCAAAAAAATGTGGAATCAACTGAAAAGGCTAAAATTAGCATAAAACAGCTAAAGAGTAGCTGAAATAACAGAAAAGGCTGAAACTAGCAGAAATAAGCTGAAAGGCGCATAACCTGGTTCGTGACATAACCAGGTGAAATTGGCTGAAAGAAGTTAGAAGAAGCAGAAAAATGTTGTAGTTAGCCAAAAGAATCTGAAAGCACAAAACAGCTGAAAGTAGCTGAATGTAGCTAGAAAAAAAAAAAGGTTCTAATTTGCACAAGGAAGCTGAAAGAAGCTGAACCAGAACAAAATGTGAACGGAGCAGTAAAACGTTGTAAACACATCTAAAGATGTGAAGGATGCAAAATGAGCTCAATTCATATGAGGAAAAAAAAGTGGCAGAAAAGACTAAATATTTCAAAAAGCTAAAGTTGCAGCAATGCCGAAAGTCATGGCACCCTTCTGACTGAGCTGAATGCTTTTATAGAGATTTCTTGAAATAGCACAAAAATTGCGGAACGAGAAAGATGCTGAAAAACGTACATAAGAAAAATGGATCTCAATAGTGTGAATGCTTCGTAAACATTCACACAATTATTTCTAAATTCAACTTTCCCTACTAGTAACAAGACAAAACAAAAAAAAATCCACTGCTTTGTTTTCTCTCAGTAAAGCATTAAGTCTACAAGGCTCATTGGGAAAACATTTTTGAAACACTTTTTTTAAACAAATCAGAGAAACATTTTCCACATCAACCATGGCACAAAGCCATCAGGTGGTAGACTGATCCCAGCGTAGGCGGGGGAGTTCCACAGTCCCCTTCTTCCACACAGAACCTCTTTTTATTGCCTTGATAAACGTCCTCCGGGGTAATCATGACAGGCAGTTGCCCCTTTTCATGCACATGCTACAATGGCGCTGCACGAAACCAGAGAGAAAATCCCACATGTCATTTTTCACACCGGCCTGTCCGGCTCTCTTTGGTCCAAAATGCGTGTTATGATCATTCTCCTCTGTTCGCTGCAGATCGGTTAAACATCACATCAAAGCATCTTTAATGTTTTTACCTCTCGCGTTTCTTCTCGGTGTCGGTTTCAAAACTGGTGCGAGCTGCATTTTACAGTAGATTTAATGGATCAGTGTCCATAATCACATTAGCACTGGCTTAACGTATAACAAATTTCACCGTGGCAGCATCAAAGAGCTGACCTCTCACTGTAATCAGGCATAGCATCTCTGCATCCACTCAAGATCCGTGGACTTTCTGATACTTTGTGGAAAAAGAAAATTGCCAAGGGAGAGATGAGCTTTGGAGAAATGAATCCTGACAGGATCAGGATGCTCACTGCGAATGCATTGAACTGTTTATTTAATTAAAATTAGCCGTGAATCAAAGGATGTTTTTCATCTCAACTCACGCTTCTCGATGCAGTTTTTACTTAACAAAAAGGAAACTGCTGTAAAAAAAAACACATCTCTCAGCACTTCCCTTTAAAAAAGGCCGGACAAAGATTAGCAAAAGAATCAAAGAGACAAACTAAAATTGATGGCTTCCACTGAGCCACACAGGGAACATGACGTCAAAAGGAAAGCATGTCGGCCTCCCCTGGCCAGGTTAATCAAGACAAGGTTCCTCCAACAAAACGACACGCGCGCATGTGTGTGTTGGTGTGTGTGAACCTATTGCTCATTCATTACATGCAACCTTATTTTACGGTTGATTGTACTTGCCATACATGAGGTGTATGCATGAGGTCTTTGAGCATATTCCTTCATCCGGTGCAGCATAAATAAACAGGAGTGGTTGATAATCCATCATCCTGCGCACAGCTAGCACGGCTTCTGTTTTCCATTTGTGTGCACGCACAGATAAGCTGCGTGTGAGGGCTGATAGGCAGCGGAGTTGTTTCAATGCTCCCTGATGGCCCATGATGGTGACACATCCAACCCCTTCTGCTAAATGAGGATTAGCCACGAGATTCTCATTTTATTATTTTTATTTATCCTGTCTGTACTCCTCTAAACTAGATCCAGAGCAGGGAGTAAACTTTGTTTCATGGATGAAAAAAAATTGAAGATGATCCACATCTTTTTAAGTGAAAAGGTTAAGGAGAGATTATGAATGTGTTGCCAAAAAAAAAATCTCTAAAGATGGTTAAACAAGACCAAAATAGAAAATTTTCAAATAAAATGTGAAGAAAACAAAACACTGTGGCATTAACCTTGTAACATCTACAGCAGGGGTCTGCAACCTGCGGCTCTGGAGCCACATGCGGCTCTTTGGTCCCTCTGTAGTGGCTCTTTCAAGCTTAGACCAAAACAAACACAAACTTGAATTTTATTGGTTGTTATACAAACATCAATGGTTTTAGCTGTTTTCCTGGCATTTATTTTGCAGATAATCACATTAACTTTTTGCTTTATTTCTGTACTCAATTTTTTTCTCCCAGTTAAAAAAAATACAGTACATAGGTCTGCATAGTTCGTAGGTTTTTTTTTTTATTTTTTTATTTAAACAAAAAATGTTCCCCTCTTTACAATAATCTGGTCTTTTCATTTGTCTTAAATTGTAAAAATGTCAATAAGTGTTAAAAATCATTAGATATTTTTAGCTTTAAAATGTCACCCCTACTGGCCACAAAAGTCTTCTCCAACAAACTTAAAGTAGCCCATGGGCCACCAGTTGATAACCACAGTTGTAGCAGGTTGTTGCGGCTCTGGACACATTGAATTTAGTGAACGAGGATGTAAAAATGTCTCTTTTGATCGTAAAGGTTGGAGACCCCTGATCTACAGCAACCACTTTTGATCTACAAAGCCTTCAACAACCTAGCTCCATCTTATATTACAGATCATATTGTTTCATATTTTCCTAACAGAGCATTTCCCTTTTTCCCAAAAGCAGAATGGGAGGAAGGCTGTTCAGTTATCAGGCTCCTCTCTTGTGGAACCAACTTCCAGTTTCATCCAGTTTTAAAACTGTCCTTTTTGATAAATCTTATGGTTAGGGTTGGATTGTTATGCTGCTATAGGCTACTAGAAGACCCAAAACTGTCCCAAGTCAAATTTATGACCCTCATTCAACACAAATGTGTTGTAAGAACCATAGAAAAGAGTCAACATTTTGGAGATTAAGCTGTTTTGTTTGTAACAATGGGCTAAAATAACTCCAAGCTGATCTACTGATAAATCCATTGTGAGTCCCATGAAAGCAGAAGTTTGCCTTCTTTTGTCACTGACTTGAACATTGGATAGATTTCCTTCCAAGACAAATTGCGGATTTTCACCTGTATCTTCTGCAAGTAAACTGTCTTCAGATTTTAAAAATCACCACAAGGTTTCATCAGTTTTAAGCTCTGCTGTAGCTCAGTATGTTTTTCAGTGCCCACTTTTGCCTTTAAAAAGCGCCACATTGTCTTGTGTAACTGCTTTTAATCCAAGATTTAGTCATTTATGGTGCAATGCAGCATTTATTTTCTACATGACGTACTTATGCTAACTGGCTTCATCTGACGTGTTCTCTGCTTAAACCCAGATTTAACAATGGTGTTCCACAAGGCTCAGTCTTAGGACCCACCCTCTTTATAATCTACATAGCTAATGTAGGTCAGATCATCTCCAATGCATTGTTACATTTCTATGCTGACGACACAGTTGTTTATTGTCGAACAAAAACAGTTGCTCAGGCCTTCAAAAGGGCCTTCTCCTACTCGGCTCCTGTATCCTGGAATATCTTACAAAAAGATCTGAAACTCTCTATCTTGACTTCTTTAAGTGGTTTCAAACAGCTGCTAAGTTCATGGCAAAAACCAATGCAGACATGTTCCTGTTTTTAGTATTCTAGTATTCTCCATTGCTTTAAAATCTAACAATTTTTTGTTTCACGTTTTTAATACCATTTTTCTTTCATTAATTCTTCTCTCTTCTCTTTTGTTGTCATCATTCTTTGTTTAAAAAGAAAAGAAAAGAAAAAAGAAAACAGGTCTCTCTTGTAAATGAGTCCCACCAACAACTATCAGGAGCCAAAACCCAAATACAGGTAGTCCTCGACTTACGACGGAGTTCTGTTCCTGCGCGGCGGCGTAAACCGAATTTGACGTAAGTCAGAACATACGTACATACTGCACCATATAAATGTACAGTACTGTATTACCAAGTACTTAGCCTATCCTAACACAGTACC
>JARVGS010000761.1:21220811-21232224 GCA_031762315.1 Hypsolebias antenori | reverse complement strand
TTTGATCTGTGATTTGTGTTCTATTCTGAATAAAATATTAAATGTTGGCACCTCCACATCATTGCATTCAGTTTTTAGTCACAATTTGTTTAGTGTCCCAATTTTTTTGGAATCTGGTTTGTAACTCAACCCGTCACTTAGCTTTGGAAATCTGTCACAAACGATGACGATAAAAACTTGTAAGGATGTGAGAAATGTTCTCGCTCTCAGTGCTGACCCCGTTGGCTCATAAAAATTCACTTATGCTGTTGTCTTGTGTTTGTGTGAAGGAGATTGGGAACACTAAGTGGAGGTGTTCACTACATGTCTGCGAGTTCTCAGCTCAGATTCAAAGTAACAAAACAATGGCAAAGCATATCTGCTTAAATAAACCTCATGACATCATTTCCTTTATGATTTTTTTGCTTGTGCTTTCCCATCAATGGTAGAACTGCACCACATTTGAGGTAAAGAAGTAGAAGATGACAAACTGTACATTTTACATCAAGTCTAAAAAGGTATTGACAAATAATTAACAAATCAACAACTGAGCTGGCAAATATTTGTCAGCAGTACATTTTTGTCAGAATATAAAGATCAGTGAACCATTGTTTCAGTTGCGCTATAATTGTTTTTTTTTCTGGAATGCATTTAGACTAAATAAAAGCTGATATTGCTCGTTTCCTTCCTCTTTGCCCTGTTACACACTCAAAAGAAAAAAAATTCATGGCCATCTGAGGAAATGCCCTGTAGTTGTCAGGCTCTCTTGGGTTTTGAGGAACAAATATTTATCCTTTCACTCATTTCACTTTTTATAACAAACATAATGCTCCTGGTAACTGATAAACCATATGTCTCAAATCACTGTACCAATGAATTAGATGAGCTGACAACTTGATAAGCTGTAAATGTATTAAATGCCTCTAAGAAACATGCCAATCATTCATATACATAATGAGGTTGCTTGACTAACCCTCTGTTGAACTACATTGCTTGAAGCCATTGATGTTCAGTGCAGATGAACCAATGGATTTTTTTGTAGTTTTTTTTATTTATTGAAGTATACATTTTTTTTCTTATGGTTATTTGACTAGTGATCAGATTTAGACTGTTTTAGGCTTCTCTAGTGACCAGCTGATCCAACACAAACAGATTTTTTTAAATCGGTGTCATAGCTAAGCAGCAGTCAAAAAAAATACTCACAGTCTGAACAATAGGAGTGCAAATATCTTGGAAGTCTTGTTCGTGAGTGATGGCAGGATGACAAGGAAGATGGAGCGAGGCTTTATCCACAGTGATAAAGGCGATGCAATGCTCTGCTGTATTTAAGCAGAAGCTAAACTGAAAGCCAAAGCTCTTGAGGTGTAGTTCATAACAGACGGAACTGGATCCTGGATACAGGCAGCTGAAATGAGATTCTTCTGTGAGGTTGCCAGTTTCAGTCTTAGAAATAATGTGAAAAGCTCCATCATCTGGGTCTAGCTCAGAGTTGAACCAGTGATCCTCAGCATTGGAAGAAGTCGGCAAAAGCAGTTCAGGGCGCCTCCCTCTGGAGGGTTTTTTGGTCAGACCCAGAGCTTGCAGGAGGGAATATACAATATATACAGGTAACTTATCAGGCCTGGAAACACCTTGGGATTCTCTGGGAGAAGCTGGAGAGAGTCACTGGGGATAGGGATGTCTGAGTTTCCCCTCTGGACCTGTTGTCTCTGCAACAAGACCATGAAAAAGTAGATGCTAGATGAATGAACACTATCACCAAGTGGGGAATTTGTGCTTACAGTAGCATATCTTCAGCATTGTTACAGAGTTAGACTTTTTTTATTATTATTTGTAATATCTGTAAGACATTCAAAAATAAAATGAGGGAAAGAAAAAGTTCTATAAAGCTAGTGAATGAAAAATTTCGTTATGTACCAAGGCATTTTCTTGACTTTAATTTGTAAGTCTGTTTTTTGTTGTTTTGAGGTGTGCAGAATGATAATGTTGAGTAGATATAATAAAGTAATATTGTAATTATTTTCATTTGGGTTTATTTGTGCAAGTACCTACATTATTATACTTATAGATTTTCACTGGCAGTCTGAGAAAGCTTGAGGAAAATGTACAAAAAATATATATTTGCTGTAATTTATCATTACAGTTCTGCCAGTTTGGAGAAATACATCCAAACTGGCAGATCACAGCCTAATTAATGCATTTACAGTCTAAATCTAAAATAAGTAGGCCAGATTACTAATTTATGTTCCTGCAGTTAGTGACCATTATTGTGACTGTGTCAGAGCTATCATTTCTATTAATGTTGTTTTAGGGCTGGACAATAATTCAATATCGATATATGTCGCAATATATTTTTATTCAATAATGTAATTTGAGTTTTAAGCACATTTTCAATATTTCCATACGATTACAGCGTTTCATTGACGCATTTCTTTTCTGTTCGTGTTGAAGCAAATAAAGTAAATACAAATGAAAAGTGAACATTAATTTATTTGTACAGTTTTTCTGAGGCTTTTATATTGTTTATATAGATATTGAATTATATTGTTATCGACCGAAATTAAGAACTATATTGTGATAAGTTTTGGCAATATCGTCCAGCTCTATGTTGTTTGCATGACTCTCATGTCTTATCAGTCTTGAGTGTGTTGGTCACGTCTTCTTTGTGTTTGCAATCATCCTCAAATCCAACACTTTTTCTAGATAAATATCTCAGTAAGCTGCTGAGATCTGGGTATGAATCATATCACCAAGGGCAAACCATTGATTGGTTATTAGATAATTTACTTACTGTGTGGCCTTTAGAGTTCATAAACTTTAGGTTGTCTCTCAGGGTCAGGCAGACTGAAGACGTTTCTGTCAGTGACCATCGGTGGTGTTATATCAAACAGCTCTGTAAAGTTGGAGTTTGATTATACAGTATATGCAGGCAAATGGGTGCAAATGCATACATTGTGTTAGTTTTATACAAAAAAGTGATCCTCTATACATATAGACATTATCATAACAAATTTGCAGACATGCCCCCTGCTGTGTTTTGCTGTTCAGACAAGAAATCCCCAGTGGGTCTGCCCATGTTAGAATCACTCCCCCCACAGTAACAAAAATGGCTCACCAGTCTGTTTGCCAGGCTGTCTGGCTGTCTGTGTTGGTGTCATTGAGACGTGCTTCGTACTTCCAGTCTCTCTTATTTGTCTCAATGTACAATGACCCATCATTAATGCCATGTCAAGGAGATGGAGGCAACCAATCATATCTGGCCCAGAGGGAACACTCACAACCAACCAGATCTGGAATCCCCATAGTAACTTGTGCTTCAAAGCCCCGGCACAGCCAATAGGAACAGGCAGTGGCACTTAGCTATTAGAGTTTAATGGCCTGTTTCTGTTGTCATTAATAAAACTGTGTAACCTTTGACAAAGAGACTTTTATATTTTTAGTGAACAGCACATTCCCACAGCATAAAGACACCCTGAAAGAGCATAATACTAAGATGGGTGCCCACTGATGTCTCTAGATATTTATCTGTCCATTCACTTTACAGATCAAAAATGGTACTTAAGCCATTTGTCAGCAGAACATGTTTTACCCTTCATAGTCTCCTCTGGCTCTCAGGCCAATTTACCACTGCTTTGACTTCATCCATTTCAGCACAGACGCTACCATTAGCATAAAGTAGGTCATTCCAGGCCAGAAGGGAGCCAGACTCAAGTTTGCATGGTCACTACCATTCCTATTAGTTTAGACTGCGTCTGCCAGGCTGTGCCATTCTGTTTCCTTCTAAATTATGTTGTTCTCTACTCCGTTCCATCCTTATGTAATGGCTGAGCAGCGAGCATTGTGTGTCATAGCCGTTTCCATGGTAAGAGTAGCCTAGAATGTATCACAACACGGCATGCACCAACCTTGGTACGTCTGCTAGGGATGACTTACAGTTTCTCTTCCAAGGTCTCCATTGGTTATTATGGTTTAGTCCTTCTCTTCTTCTTCTTCTTCTTTTTTACAACCCTCTAAAAGCAAAATGATTTTTATATAAAGCATATGATGCTTTAACCAATGAGGTTTGTTATGAAACAAGGCTTTGCGTCTGGTATGCAGCAGTTGCAGTTTTATATATTTAAACCAGAGTCCATTAGCTGCCATCAGATTTTCAGAAGATGGCAGTAATTAATAAGACATTACTGTACTTTGATCAATAATTCATGTTTTTTAGTTAGTGCTGTAAAGTTCAGCATGTGGTGACTTTTAGGGTGAAGAGAGGAGCAGAATCAGAACCATGTTTGCACGTTGTGAAAGAGTCTGAACTCATCATATGCACTGTAAGGTGTTCTTTCTATCTATTAAAAGTTCAGCTACTTTTACATTTTAGTGTAAAGTAGTCCCTCATTTATCGCTGGGGATCTGGACCCTGGAGACCCACGATAAGCGAAAAACCACTAAGTAGGAATAGTAGTACCAGTAGTAAGTAGTACTTATACATATATACAGTATATAGCCACCTAGCGATCTCAGTTCTGCACGATGAACAGCTGATCAGCTGCAGCAAGAAGTTTATCCTGCAGCTCTGTGAGGGAGCTCTGTGAGGGACTACTGTACTTTTTTCTTCCTGTGGCAGATTAATTGCTGCAGTATTATTCACATAGCATTTACCATATAAAGAAAATCTAAAGTTGTTTTAAAAAATGTTTAAAAAAAAAAATTGAGAAAATCTACATCATTTTCTTGCACAACTTGTTTTAGTTTTCTGATTTAAAATTTCATAAAAGTTGGAGTAAAGAGCATCATTTTGTTACCACATTGCAGGATAATGCTAAAATAAACAGTTTTTAAAATCTAAATAAATAAACCCACCGTACTGTACTGCATTTCTGTAACATTGTTCTACTCTTAGCTGTCTCTCTGCCATGTTTACACTCTTATCCTGCTTCAATTATTCAGCTCCCCCTGGATTCCACAGAGACTTCTGTTACATATTAGGTACATGCATATCTCTGCAGGCATCCACTTTACAGATACCAATAAAACAATGCCTCTTACTGGAAAAATCAAGTAGTTAACATCACAATTTTCCTTTCAGTGTTGAACTAATCTTCAAAAATATATCTCCTTATTATTTAGGCCTCAAACCCTGATTCATAAATATTTAAAGCCCTGTGAAGAAAGTTGATAACAGAACAAATGTTCCATCTAGAAAAAGGAAGTACAAATGTGTGAATGGGATTGAAGGATTTTTTTTTAAAGCTTACAAGTTCCTCAGTTTGCCACCTCAAATAGTAAACCATGAAACAATCATTTTTATTTAGTATAAAACTACGATTATCAAACAAACCACAAGTTTTGACTCTTTAAGTGACCTCAACAAACCAGAACAGGTGAGTTGTGCTTGGCGGTAACACACATGCTGTTATTGTGAAATCACTCTGCCCTTAATGTGGGCTGGCTTCGCTTGGTTTTGTGTAACGAGTGGGTTTTTTTCCTCAGTACATGCTGGAGTGCACAGTCTGCTGCTGTGGGCAAAGCGCCGTGCTCTCATTTCGGTGTCTCTGGGGAAAACTGTGTCATCAGAGAGAAATGATTGAATCGCTACCTCTGCTCCATTTTCAGTCATTTTCTCTTGGAGTGGACAAACTTGTGTGTGCCCAGCACAGACGTTTATGTGGTATATGCAGATGTCCATATGTGCACACAATCGAGCCTGATTTATCTTTCTGCAAAATTTAGTTGCCAAGATTTTTGGCTCTTCTTTTAGATGCTAAAAGTTTTGTTTTTACATGTAAAACCTGTGTTTTCTGTTTGTCCAGAAGCTGATATGCATTGACGATGAGTGGAGTTGGAGAAAACTCATCTGACCCTGCAAGGGCAGAGTCACGAAAACGCAAAGAATGTTCTGCTGAGCCAAAAGGACCTAGGTGAGCCATCGTCCAAAGGACCACAATTACATTTTTTTGTTATCTGTCCCCCCCCCCCCGATTTAAGAAAATGTCAAATTCAAACACATTTTTCATCTCATTTATTGTACCATGACAAAAAAAGTTGCAACACTGTGTTCAAGTGACATCTAACCCTAGAATGGGTTCTTCAGGCGAACCCAGATATAACGTATGTTATATAACACAGTGGTTCCCAACCCTTGTCCTTGAGGAACACCATACTGTTATGTTTTAGTTGTTTTCTTACTCCATCACACCTGATTCAGTGAATTAATTACTTCCTCGTGCTCTGCAGAAGCCTGTTAATCACCCATTCATTTAAATCAGGTGTTTAAAGCAAGGAAACAACTAAAACATGCAGGATGGCGTCCCTCAAGGACCAGGGTTGGGAACCATTGAATAACGTATATACTGTAACAGCAAGTAAAAGCTGGTTGAAGTTTGTAGCTTCTGTGTTGCCAGTTTGAAAGATTATCAATCCTAATGTTTGAACAGAAATTTTATTTCTGCCCATCTAAACATTCCCTGTGTTTTTTATTTTAAAATCTTCTTTACATTATATATTGATGTTTTTTGCTGCAGTCCCAAGCGGAGCAATGAAAAGCGTAACCGCGAGCACGAGAACAAATACATCGAAGAGCTCGCCGAGCTGATCTTCGCCAACTTTAACGACATCGACAACTTCAATGTCAAACCTGACAAATGTGCAATCCTGAAGGAAACTGTGAAACAAATTCGACAAATAAAAGAGCAAGGTACAGTCGTCGTTTATATTTTCTTTTTGGAGAAGCTAAATAGCTGAACGTTAAATATATGTTGCAAACAAATGAAAAGCTGTATGCTCTAAATAAGATTTCATAAAATCACATGAATGCTCAGTTTTTAATGGTTTGAGACATGTATCTGTTTTACCATGTCTGCACAAACTCTAGCTTGTGATGGCGGCAGTATTGTGGTTTGGGATCTAGTTTGCAGATAATAATTAATCTTACTAAAATATAAGTACAGCTGATTTAACCAACAAAGTCCGTGCTCAATAATCAAGGTATACAATCCAATAATTTTCAGTCAGGTCATCTGGACAGTTTCTACACACCTGATTTAATGATCCCTTCGTCACTCCATCATGAATCTGAGTTGTTTGTTGCCAGGCTATCAATGTTGAACCATAACTGGAAGAACAGCTGCTGGAGTGACGTGTAAAGAGACTGGCCAACATCAGATGCACAGATCAAACCAGTGTATGACGATATGGTTTAGTCATGTTAAGCACATTCAAATAGTTTGAAGCAGGTTAATGTGAAGCAATCTATTACTCAATTTAAAGTTTTTTAATACACATATAAGGCACAAAGTACAGTGTTTGAGCATTTGGGAGACACACACACACACACACACACGAGATGGCATTTTCTCTCAAAATGGTGCAGAGATCAGGGCTGCACAAACTTTTCTTCAAGAACTGGTCACACCTCCAGCAAGTGGTTGTCATCAACAAACTAAGGGGAATCCCTCATGTGGTCAGCCAGTAGACCCTCACGTTATAACAAGTCGTACTGTTGTCTGTTGAGAAAGGCAGGCGTGTAACTATAAATCTTTCCTACCAGAAACAAAAACTTGTTCAGAACAGACACTCTTGCCCTATCTCTCTCTCTTTAACAGAACAATTTACAATAGAAAAATACCATATGAAAGTTATAAAATACAAACAAAAGACATCCAATATATAAATATAAATATTGTATTTTATAATGCAGCTTTAGGCCTGATACCCAGTCATTTTCACAACTATCAGGAATTTCAGCCATGTCACCAGAGTGACTCCTCTGTGTCTCAAACTAACAAAGGCCCCAACGAACCCTTATTGTGAGTAGTGATCGGGCAATCTGCATATGTATTTAGCTTAGCTCAGCTTTATAACTCAAACCCCACACTTTCTGTTCTTTGAATTGAGAAAGCTCCTTGGATGAGAAGCGAAACGTCTTTCATTACAAATAAAGTCCAGTTGTTTTTGTATTGACCTTTTTTTTGAACATGCATCCAAGTAAGATAAAATACATTTCAATCAGATGCTATGCACAGGTTGGCAATAAGATGCAAAAATCATGTTTAGGTTACTATCAATTTGTTCTTCTTAATTTCACCATCATATCCTCTTCCTTCCCCTTTGCAGCCCGCACCTTCCCCCAATGACAGCATTGTTTACACAAAGCAGTAAAGAAGGGATACATCCTTTTTAGTTGTATAAATGCAGAACATCATGCACTACACTGGTGCTTCAGGTTCTCTTTATTGCATCTCATCTATTAAGTATGAGGTATAAAAGTTTTGTAGGATGTTAGTGGTGCATCTTTTTCCTGCGGCCCATCTAATTATTGTTTAAAGAGAAACCTCAACACTAAATCAGCCATGCATGTTTGGTTTGTAGTTCCATTTATCTGTCGAGATAATTTTGCTGCAAGTTGCTGTGGTTTGCAAATATCCTTCTTATCAGGTCGACCAAAGAGTAAGTAATGCTTACATTCATATGCACTTCTACAAGTGCATGCACATCAGGAGAACAGGGAGTCCATACATCCTTTAAAAGTTTTAAACTCAAGGCCTTAAAATTTGTCAGGTCAGGAGGGATTAACGTTCTCTGCCGCCAGGATGGATTTCCGTCATCTGTAAAAATGAGGATGGGGAAAAACGTGTTTTAAACCGATCACTCCAATGGGGATTAAACTGACCAATAAAGAGAACCAGAGACCTTTCACCAATCAGAGCAGAGCTGGGTGGGTCATGCTGTCTGGCAAACGTTTAACCTTGAGTTCTGCGCAGCCTTCCTCCTTGTGTTTTCTTTTCTACAGTCTATGGCTCAAACCGACTGACTCGAGGAGATTGAGGCTTTTTTTTTTTTTAAACTAGCTGATATATACGCTTGCTAGCTATTCTGTGACTAAATCATGTAGGTGCAAATGGGTAGACAGTTGGCTGCTGGACATTGTCGTTGTGTATGAAGGCAATCTGGAGATTAAGACACGAACCACATTCTACGAATTATGCGGTAGATGTTTTGTTGTTGTTGTTGGATGTTTCCAACCAAATACCTGCACTTGTACGTACAGCTATTGAACAAGAGAGCACTGAAGATCACTTTATGTTCAATAAAAAGACAAAAACTAAACTTGAATATGTCTCGTTGAGTGACACACATACTGAAAAAATATAATTAAATTTTTGTCATTTAATGTCTCCCACAGATTTGTGTTGCCGTCTCTGTTGAAAGTTTGTGGCAACCGTTGCTATTGAAAACATTTTTTTTTTATTTTTGTAAAGCTTTTACTGCTTGTTCTGCAAACACTGTGCATTTTCATAGTAAAGAAATAGTTAAATGCCTAAATACACTTTATTCTCATTTGCAGGCAGAATGTTGGTTTTTAATTTTCAGGAGCATTTAAACCAGAGAAGTATAAAATTATCTTTAAGTACACAATCCAGTGCGGAAATCAGCTGTAGCTGAGCTCCATGTGATAACGGCAGCATCTTTAAATTGTTTTTTTGTTTTTTTTTCACCCCCTAATGTTCATTGCCTTATAAGCTTTGTGCATTGAGAATTAGTTAATCACTGTGAGAGAACAATAAAAAGCCAAACCACTGGAAGCTTGGTTATTAACTTTAAATGGATAGCCTGAAGCTAACAATATTAGCATCAATGAGCTGAGCTGATATCATCCACTGTTGTAAAGTTAGTTTTTAGTGAAGATGGTGTTTATCTCAATTTTAATGACTCATTTTAGTTTTTTATTTAAAAAATAAAGCACTTTACCATTGAACATTTTCACAATTTTAAACAAATTTTTACATCATTGTAGAATGAAGTACCGGTACAGTCACAACAACAACAATCTCCATGAGAAACGGTGGACACTTAACAGCTAATATGAAGAAAATAGAACAGTATCCATCCATTATATTTACCTCCTCCTTTCTTTCCATATTGCACTGGCTTAAAAAAAAAGAACAGTAAATGTTATTTATTTACAGCAGCAGAAATATGAATTATCAGAAAAATAGTTAAACTAAAACCAGCCCCCTGCACGGTCAGCCTAAAAATCCTAGCCTTTTAGCATTTTTTTTTGTTAATTATTTTTGCTTTAAAATAACAACACAGCCAATAGTTAGCCAGCGTTTTACACTGTTCTATTAAAAAGAGCAGTTACTTGTACCATCTCTTTACTTAAACTGGTGGTTGAGCTACAGCAGCTACACTGAGACTTGTACTGTTGAGTATATTACTTTGATCTTTATTATTTACTTAATGTAAAATACACTACGAATCAACTATTGAATTTAGGAGCGTGGAAATCCTATATGGCAAATGTCTTGCCAGATGCATGCTGTGTAGCTGTTAATATGTTACACAATCCTTTTAATTGATCGATTGCTCCCCTGATCTGTGGCAGAATGCCACAGTTCTGCAGTGAGACAGAATGCCAGCGAAGGCAGCCATGACGCTGACTGATGGGTCTGTACTCTGAGCAGCTGTGTTGGTCTACAGGGCCCTGTTGGGCTGCGAGAGGACCTGCTGATACACATATCATTAACGCTGAAAGAGATGAATATTTGTCTGTGAGCTGTTGCACAAGCTCTGAGTAGAGGGAAACCTGCGTTTGTCTACTTTCACACATCTAGACCCATAAAAAGGAAGCACAAAATTCTGTTTGCTTTTCTCCGATGTTTTTTTCACCATATGGTCAGCCCTCTTCTTGGCATGGTGTGTCCGTTAAATGTGTCCCCCCCGACAGCCCACTCGTATTCTGCCTCTCATCTTGGGCTGAGAAAAGTAGGGCAGCCTACGCTCTGAACATACGGCCTCTCCGCATGTTTATTAACCAAGTCATGTGAGTGAAAGCATAGCACCATAATGTAGTGGAGAAAACTCCTGTTGTTCACTGTCACATTATTATTTTATTGACAAATGTCTGTTTTACGTCACTCATTTAACATCAAAATAAATCATAAGGGAGGAAGTTAAGTCCCTCGTGTTTCCTAAAATAATTTAAATGTCAAGTCAAAATGTTTTATCAACCTAAACTGAAAATTATGATCATAATGACATAATTTTGGTCAATGCATACTTGTATGGTAATATTCTTTGTACAAAATAAGTGTTTATAGTTTTATTTATTTTAGTTTGTTCCCATTTTTTAAAAGTTGTTTATGCATTGTCTGTGTTCCTTAGAATATTTATTATTATTATTATTATTATTATTATTATTATTATTATTATTATTATTATTTTATTAGCATCATGGAGACCAGCGAGGCAGATGAGCTCCGACATGCTCATTTACAACAACCTTTGACTGTTCACTGTCCTGTGCTTGAGTTTAAAGCAACAGCTACTTTTACTTTTGTTACCAGGTGTCCACTTGTTAAAATTACTGTTAACCAATGATCTAAAGTATGAGTTTATTTCAGAAAAAAATCAGAGTCTATGACCTCTTGTGAAATGTATGTTT
>JARVGS010000761.1:21169859-21188574 GCA_031762315.1 Hypsolebias antenori | reverse complement strand
AAACCAATTTCTGAGAGCTTATGACACAAGATGTTATGATCCACAGTGTCAAAAGCTTTAGACAGGTCTAAGAAAAGCTGAAACATGCAGGATGGCATTCCTCAAGGACCATGGTTGGGACCCACTAGTCTAAATGAAGTAAAAGAAAAATAATAATCTGTAACGCAGAATAAGAAAAGAGTCAGAAGCCTGGAGTCCTGTGTACTTTGCGCACGTAAACACATTGATTGTGGGGCGCGGGGGTGGTTGATTGTAGAAGAAGAAACCATCAGATATGCTTTAGCATTTCCACACGTCTCCACAGCATGTTCCCGCAGCAGCAGACGTCCCCGCAGTTCACGCAGCAGAACAGCAGCAGCATGTATAACGGCAACGCCATGAGCCTCAACAGCATCTCCATGAACACCAACATGGCGACCAGCAGCATGGGCCAGATGAGTGGACAGATGAGCATCACATCCATGGCATCAGGGTCCTCACCCGGCCTGCCCTCCATGGGACAAGAACAGGTACTTGTCACTCAGACCTTTTCCAGCACACCTGTAAGTCTTCTCTTTTGTTTTGCTAATTGTCTGAACTCCAGTTTTCTGAGGCTCTAAGTGTTTGGCTGCTCTGCTGGTGAATAATTAACTCCGTAGTTTATGTAACTCCTTTTTGTCAGAGTTCTGCTACTTGGTCCAAACTTAGAGGAGCGATGTAACTAGAGCCGATCCGTCCATGCAGGCAGCTGATGCGACTCATCGACTCTAACGCGTTTTCCAGCTGCACGTTGTTCATTTCAATCCAACCAAGTTCATTCATCTTCCTCCGTCTCAGTGGTGTTGTTAGCTTAGCGTCTCCAATGCACCGTTGTTGAGCGTAATGCTTTTAAGGTTCATGAATATTTCATCCGGGTGGTGCTGTTTGATTGTCTGCACTCCACACTGATGGAACGTGTCAGTATATCTGTCACCGGGTTTACCTCACCTTTCAGGTTTACTGAAAAAATACTGGCACTCTGATTATTTAAATTATTTACTGGTGGCCCATTAGTGCATGCATTTGTGGTGTTTTTGTTTTTAACCACCAAGGTTGTAATTGTTAAGACAAGTTTACTTGGATGCTGATTTGTTAGTTTATAAAGACATGGACTAATGGTTTTTTTTTTTTTTTTGTTATTGTTTTTGCAGAAATATTGTTGACCCTCATGAAGCCTCTTAACACGAACCTCAAAGATCAGCAGGCGCAAGGAGCGTGTCGGCCCTTTAAAAATGAAACTAATCGACTGCCCCTTGAACCAGCCTGGCCAGCGCCCTGACCCCCTCGTCCTCCCTTGTCCCCTGCTCTCCCCCCCCCACACACAGAAATAGACACAGGAGTACGCAGAATGCTGAGGAAGGACCTCTGTCCGACTTGCCTAACCCTCCTGGAGGAGCCGGCAATGAGACGCCGATCTGCCTGTCCAGCCGCATTCACCGTAATGTGACTTACTGTCGGCCTCCTGGAGGGGGACATAAACTCGAGTAGCAGAGGCTTTTGTGGGAGGGGGGAGGGTCTTTGTTCTGATGAATGTATTCCTCTCAGTGGACCGCGGCCATTTACAATCTTGTCCCAAACTCAAACCGATTAATTTTCTCCTCCAACTTTATTTGTGACGTTTCCATTTTGTTTCAAAATGGCAGCAAAGACTCTCGAATGGAGATCAAACGGACAGGTTTGCCTTTTTTATTTTTTATTTTTTGCTGTTTATTTTATTATTATTATTTTAGTTTTTCTTGTGACAATTAAGATGTAGAGTGAAAACACGGTGGGTAAAAAAAAAAAAAAAATTCCTGATGAACACTGCAGAAGAAAGATTCGAGTGAAATTCTATAATTAGACTAATTTAGTCAAGAGGTTTAAATAGTGTATTAAACTAAGTTTTATTTTTCTGTATAGATTCATTTTAATTATTGTAGATGATATCCTTGTAGCAAGATTCCTAAAAGTGTAAAAGAGGCACTTTTCTCATTTTTAACAGTAACGGTTTTATTATTTCTGTGAAGATTCTTCTATTAGCCTGAATTATGGATTACGCTTTTTGGTCCGGCTGTTTCAGAAAGTCAGATATGGTTTAAGAAATTGTACATACAGAAAAGTAAAATGGTTTCTCTTATTTATTTTGCTCCCCCCCTCCTGGTCAAAACTGCCTCTTGAAGTAGAGCAGTTATTTAGCTTTTGTTTGTTTTTAGCTATCGAGAACCCTGACATGTTGGTACGATGAAACAAGGGGGGGATGTTGGTGAGGAGTCAGGGGTGGGTTGTAAAAGGGTGTGCTGTGTATACAGTGTACAGATTATGGCTTGCTTCTCTGCCTTTAGCATAGAACTAAAAAAAAAACAAGAAAGAAAAAAAAAAACAACACAGCCATACGGTAACTCAAAAGTATAAAGTGTGCTTTCTTTGTCGTCTGGAGTGAAAACTGCTTCATACAAGCTGCTAGGTGCAAACTGTTCTGTGTGATGTAAACAAGCAATAACAATTACTTGATTCTTTCTTTTCTTTTCTTTTTTTTTTTTTTTTTTTGGTTGTTGTTTTTGTAATTTTTGTACAGTTTCCTGAATATGAAAAAGGACACCTTTTTTGCTCTGCGTTTGGATGCAGTATTATTAGACACGTTTTTTTATCGCAGTTTGTACCAAGAAAGTCTACAATCCTCACACACACAGCGTTCTTATGAAATTATGCAGCATCAGGCTGAGATCGGAGAGGGAGGAAGTTTATCCCGCCCCGTATTGAAAGGCGCCCCCTCTCTCTTCCTCCAGCCTCTCTTCTATCGCAGAGGTCAGAGTCGAGACTGCACGCTCTGACAGACAGCCATATTTTATGACCTCAGGCACGTTGGTTCAACTCTAAAGGTAATGACGCGCTGTTCTTGTGATGGCTTCACCGCCACATCTTTAGCAAGTCATCCTCTCTAACCTCAAAGAGAAAGAAAAAAAACTTTTTTTATATAAAGTATTTTAACCCAGGACAAACTTTGAGCAAGCCAAATAATTCTCACATTTCGATTGGATTTCTGAATTTTCTTTCCATCCCGAGCAATCACTTCTTCGTCCCCGGGCCCACACAAACCAGGAAGTCTCTTAATGATGTCACTTAATGGGTCTGATGGTCCATCGTAAAACAGGAAGAGCATCACTCTGAATGTATCGTCATTAAAGGCCTACGGATGTGACTTTGTTTTTGGTTTTTCCTCCATCGTGGTGTTAAGCGGTCTCGCCCTGCTCTTTGCATTTTATGTGTTTGGTTTTTTTTCTTTTTTATATATATATATATATATTCTGTATGAAATTTGAAGCTGTAGCAAATCTGCTCTGGGGCAAAGAAAGGCTGCACGAGCCCTCTCTGGTCCCTGCAGATGTTTGGTCGTGGATATCCTACATGTTTGAGCAGTATTCTGTGCAGGATTTAAAAAAAAAAAAAAAAAAAGCCTTTTGAGCCATTTTAAAGGATCCACAGCCCTTAAAATTTCCAAAGATTGTTGCGATTTTGAAATGACTTAAAGCCATGTGGTAGCAGCGCATTCGATTTTATTTTATTAGCATTTTGAATGACCGGACCCGTTCTGCTCATACAGATAGTCAGGCTTTGGACCCATTAAACAAAACTATATATTTTTCCTCTTTAACTTAAAGAACTTTAAATGCCCTTTTGTATCGTCTGCTGGTGTCTTAGAGCTAAGATGCAACCTTTAAATGCTAACCCCCCCCTCCCAAAGTGATGCCTTAGATTTTGTCCCTTCCTGTTTCCTGTAAATGAATTCCAATGCTGTCTATAAATTGTAAAATGACTGGTGTACAGTGTTGAGTGAATGCATCATTATTCAACTTCTCAGCTGCTGACGACTCTGCCACAGTTCTAACAGCCCCCCCACCCCCATCACTGCTCTCTGTTCTGTTGGGTTACTTCGTCTGTACCCCCTCCTCACTGGTTGATGGAAAAGACGCATATTGAAGCAATATGTTCTATACTGTCTGGACTTCTCTGATGAAAGCTCACTGCTGTGTTTATTTTTAATTTTTATTTTTTATCATTCACAAGAGTCGCACTGTAAACCTGCATTGATCCGATCTTTGTACCTTTCATGTGTGTGTGTGTGTGTGCGTGCGTGCGTGCGTGTGAGCGTTTTATGCAAAATTAGATATACAAGAGACGTTAAAACCACAGTTATGCAAGTTGTGAACTAATATGGCTTCGCTGATGCTATTTGCCTTGTAAATAAAGAATTCTGTTATTGCATTATTTAACCGAGTGCCTTGTTCTTTGATACAGTTGAAACATCTGTTGGATTCAGGTGGAGCAGCGAGGCCTCCGTCCTAGTCGTGGAGCCGTGGAGCAGATCTTCATCTGTGCTGAGTTGCTATGGGGGTCATGGTCGTTTGACTCTCTACTGTGTTTGTGGACCTGGAGACTTCCATCAAAGTTCATGCTCAGTAATCCAGGTGCAAAGTCCAACTAAGTTCAGTCAGGTCATCTGGACTTTTTTTATTTTTTATTTTAAAGACATTTCATCCAAACGACTTCAGTCAACCAGTTTGCTGGTGAAACGATGGTTTCTTTAATGTTTTGAACCACTGCCTCGGGAGTTGACGGGGGAGAGGGCGAGCCCCAGAAACCATCTTATCACCAACAAAGTTCATGCTCAATCATCCAGGTACCAAATCCAATAATTCTCAGTTGGGTCATCTGGACAGTTTCTTATAGAGACGTTTCGCCCTCAATCTGGAGGGCTTCATCTTATCACCAGTAAACTTGTTGGTCCACTATGTGGGTGTGCTGCTTATGGGACAGAGTTTGTTTGTGGCTCCTCGGATTGATGAAGGACGAAACGTGTCAACAACAAACAAAAAAAGAAACCGTCCAGATGACCTGACTGAACTTTGTTGGACTATAAGCGTGTTCCCTGCAGCACTCTGTTGGGGGTGCTGCAGGGTGCCCAGTTTGCTGTCGAGCTAGCCGATCCTTGTTTTTTTTTTTTTTTTAACCAAAGCAGGAGCTGTGTCCATATTCTTGGCACAACGTTGAGCTTGTTGTCAGCGCAGGTTGGACACGGCCAATGTCCTTTGTCTCTGTTCCTGTCTGTAGTGTTCGAGGACAGGATGTGCAAGGGAGAGGAACATCTGGTTTGGAAACATCAGGGTCTCTGCTTTATGCTGCTGCTGTGGTTCTGCTGACGTCTTCAGGCCATCATCTCCAACGTGCACAGCCAAGTGTGAACTGGCTGCGATGAGAATCAGCTCTTAATTCTAAGGCCGTGGCTCTCAACAATAAATGGGTGGAACTTCTCATCCAGGTCAAGAGTTGTTTTTCCCCTCAGGTGCAGGAGTTCATGAATCTGGGCGTCTTGATTGCAGGCGATTGTAGGATGGAACAAGATGGATCCATGGATTGGAGCCTTGTCCTCTAAAGGGTGTTGCTTGAGTTTGTCGTGGCGAAGAATCGAAAGGCAAAGCTTTTGATTTACTGGTCTGCACACTCCAACCCTCACTTGTCGTGATATTGCTCATGATCTAAAGAACGAGATCCTGGATACAAGCGGACGAAATGGGCTTCCTCCACTGGGCGGCTGGGCTAGGCCTTCAAGATGAACAGTCCAGGGGGAGCTCAGAAGTAGAGTTGCTGCTCCTCTGCGTTGAAAGGAGTCAGTTGAGGTGGTTCATCTGATTAGACGCCTCCTTTTAGAAGTTTTTTGGGCATGTCTCACTGGTAGAGGCGGACCCTGAACTCACTGGAAAGATTGTGTATTTTCTCTGGCCTGAGAATTTATTGTGGTCCCACAGGAGTAGCTGGAGTGTGTGACCGGGTAGAAGGACGTCTCCTGGACCTGTTGCCTCCATGACTGATTACAGATGAGCAGTAGAAGATGGAGATGGACTTCAAAAGAGACACCTGCGGGCCTGAGTGAAATCTGCATCTATCCATGGGAACGAGCCGAATGTTGACTGGAGAAAGGTTTTATGGATCGACGAGACAAAGATCGAGCTGGTTGGCTGCAATGGAATAATAAATCTTTGGAGGAGTTGAGGTGAGGCTTTTAAACCCAAAAACTGTAAAAGATGGTGGTGATGTCATCGTGCTGCGGTACTGGTTCATTGCACAAAGTGGGCGGAATAATGAGCAACTTTACTTGAGCAGCTGGAAAGCTGAAACTGAACATGTTCCAACAGGACAATGATCCCAATCACTGGTTCCTGAATGGATAAAGAAGGATCATGTTAAGCTTCTGGAATGGTTTTCAGCCATGATGAAAATCTGTGGATTACAAACGGCTCATTCTGTGTGAATGAACTCTACCAAGTCTGCCTAAAGCTTGTTGGTTACAAAACCATTCAGAATTTTAATTTGAAAGTAAAATCGGATGTTTATTGAAAAGACTAGTTTTTAAAACCAGATATTCTCTTCCAGTTTTGTCAGTCTGATAGTGTGACTGATCGTTTATTGTTTGATTAAAAGCTTTTACAGACAATGGAGTCAGTCGTATAAAAAGGACTTAACTAAATCTGTTCAGATGGTCTGGTACTGCAAAGCAGCTGGAGTTCTGACTTCCAGTAAGGCTCCAGGTTGATGCATCAGGTCTACGATGTAGCAGCGAGGCTCTGAAAAGCTCTGGTTGTTGGGGTTCTTAGTGAAAAGCTCCACTTCATTCCAGGCCCGGTTGTACTCGCCCCTAACGAGAGTGCAGCTCATTTCAAGGCAGTCGGCAAGATACTGAAAATTTCAGAAGAGACGGAATCAAATGTAAACTAGAGAAACTGCATTTCCTGCAAAAATGCTGTGTGAATACCTATTGCTGAAGAACTTCCTGAAAATCAGCTGAAATTAGCTTAAAACGTGCTGAAATGTAGCTGAAATTGAAGAACAAGCCTACGTTTCCAAAGGAAAGTAGAAATTACACATTTGCTGAATTAGGTTTAAAGAAGCAGAAATGAGCACAAAAATTAGCTTAAAGGGCAGATTTTTTTTTTGGGGGGGGGGGGGGTGAGAGACTGCTGAATAGTAGATAAAAGGCAGATAAAAAATTAAATTACCAGAAGGGAGCGGAGAGCACAATTGTGCCCAATTAGACTTAAAGAAGCAGAAATGAGCCCAAAAAAACAAAGATTCTGAAAAAAAAAAAAAAAGCACAATGTAGCAAAAAACAGCTGAATAGGAGCTAAAAAACAGAAATAACCTTAAATTACCAGAAAAAAGGGAGACTGCACACCTGTGCCCAATTAAGCTTAAAGAAGCAGAAATGAGAACAAAAAAAAATACAATTATCTGGAAAAAAGCAGAATTTGCAAATATAAACAGCTGAATACAGTAGTAGCTTAAAAAAAGCCACAAAAAAAAGCTTAAATTATCAGAAGCAAGTAGAGCACATTTTTGCTGGATTAGGCTGAAAAAGTTTAAACAAGTTAAAAAAAAATGTGGAATTTGCCATAAAAGCTTAAATTTGTATAAAACAGCTATAAATAGTAGCTGAAGTAGCTGAAACTTGTAGAAATAAGCTGAAATTGGCAGAAAGAAGTTAGATGAAGCGAAAAAAAAGTTGTAGTCAGCAGAAAGAAACACAAAACAGCTGGAAAAAACAGCTGTTTTGATATTTGCTGAAATGGCACAAAAATTATGGAACGAGTTAGGTGCCGAAAAACGTACGGAATAATTTAAGGAAACTGGAATAACAACTATAAACAGGATCACTATAGTGTGAATGCTTAATAAGGGTTCACGCTATAAGTACATTGGCTGATAACTCGGTGGGAGTTGCACCTTGAACAGCAGCGCTCTGTGGCAGAAGAAGCCCTTGTCGATCAAACCGATGGGAATAACGTTGGATTTGAGCTGAAACTTGAGCTCACTGAGGTGCAGCACCCATGGGAACTCATGCAGCTTTTCCACCACCACTGCTCCACCCATGGCTTCACTCACAAGCCTGAGGAAATTCAAAATGTTGGACAAGTTCGATCTGGGTTTTCGTGACTGTGAAGAATCAATTGCTCTATGTGGTATTTTTTTGTGTGTGTGTTTTATTTTGTTCATTTCTCACCTGCCCAGTGCAGCATATTGTTCTTTTTCATCGCTCAGAGGGAAGATGGATTCTTTAGCCTTTTTAACCAGCATCTGCAATGAGCCATCATCAGAGGTCGTCTGTGGTTTCTCTGCTGAGTGAGCCTCATCGTCACGTTCAGCCTCATTCCTCATCCTGTACAGACGGTCAGACACTTCACAACAAACTCTCCATTAAAGAGAAAAAGTTTTATATTCTCTATGAAAATTAACAGCTGAACTTCAGCCATATAGTGTTCACTCCTCTTCCCTGTTCTGTCTTTACACTCTGCATGAACATGCACCTTAGTGTCCTGCCATCTCTTTTATTGCTGGTGGCTGATTCTGATCTTTTCTTTTGTTTCTCTTCTGGCAGATCTACAGTCTCTCTACCGCAACAAAAAGAAAAAAAAAACAGATTTACATCTCTGGATATTAATCTGAGTTTTTTTACTTTTCCTACTTGTGCCATATGGAAACTGCATTTAGTTTAAATGTAAATGTGTTGATGGATTTATACACTGTCGCCATGCCGACAACAAAAATGGGTCGGTGCAGGTTGACTGGTTCTTTGAACAGTTCCTCCAAAGTCAGAATCCTCCGGCCTGAACAAACCTGCAACACACAAAGAAAGAAATCTTCTTAGGTCTGGTCGTCAGTCTTCAAATGTCATGGTTTGATAATGAGAGAAAGAATCAAGACAGAGAAACTGCATTTCCTGTGAAAATGCAGTGTGAATGTTTATTGCTGAAGAACTTGCTGAAAAACAGCTGAAATTAAAAAAAACATGCTGGAATGTAGCTGAAATGGAAGACCAAGCCAAAGTTAGCAGAAGAAAGCAGAAAGAACACTTATTTGTTGAATTTGGTTTAAATAAGCAAAAATTTGCACAAAAATTAGTAAAATGGCTAAAAAAAATGCTGAGATTAAATAGTAATAGCTTATAAGTAGCTGAAACTGCAGAAAGAAACTTCAATTACCAGAAGGAAGTGGATCGAGCACAGTTGTGCCCAATTAGTTTTAAAGAAACAAAAATTTACACAAAAAATTGGAAATTATCTGAAAACAGCTGAAATTAGCAAAAATCTGCTGAATAGTATCTAAAAAAGCAGAAAGAAGTTTAAATTACCAGAAGGAAGTTGAGAGAGCACATTTTTGCTGAATTAGGCTGAAAAAAGTTTGAAACAAGCGCGAAAAGTGTGAAATTAGGTGAGCAGCTAAAATTTGCATAAAAGCAGCTAAGTAGAAGCTGAAATAGCAGAAAAAGCTTAAACTTGCTGCAATAAGCTGAAAGGAGTATAACAAGCTGAAATTAGCTGAAAGAAGTTAGAAGAAGCACAAAAATTTTGTAGTTAGAAGAAAGATTCTGAAGAGCCCAAAGCAGCTGAAAAAAACAGCTGAAATTGGCTGACAGTAGCTGTTTTTTTTAATTATTATTTGTACAAGGAAGCTGAAGCAGAACAAAATGTGAAAGAGGCAATAAAAGGTTTTAAACAGATCTAAAGATTTGAAGGATGTAAAATGAACTCAATTCATTTTCTGAGGAAAAAAGTGGTAGAAAAGGCTAAATATTTCAAAAAGCTAAAGTTGCACCAACACCAAAAGTCATAGTACCATTCTCCTGAAGGAGCTGAACGTTTTGATATGATTTGTTGAAATAGTTTAAAAACTGTGGGATGAGATAGATGCCAAAAAACATGGAATAGGGATAGGATAAGAAATATAAACAGGATCACAATACAGTAGTGTGAATGCTTAATAAGCATTCATTCACCCAATAATATTTAAAAGTTGTTGCCCACATTTTTTATAGTTTGTGATTCTGAAACCCTGAGAGGCAAGAAGTGTTCTGGTTTTCCATTTTCCACGTTTAAATATTTTCTCCCATGTGAAAACTATTTGTCAGAGTTTAAACATAGAAGGTCTGTCCTTGCTTTTTTATATTAATTAAGTTTAAGAACACTTTGTAGCACAGAAACATCCGATCAGAAGAAAAGTTTAGTCTTTTGTTCTTGTCTCTCAACACGTGTGCGTAGAAAAAGAAAAACTACAGACAACAAACCTTCCCTGCATCATAAAATCCACCAGCAATGTTGTCGTTGGAAGTCAACTGCCCCGTCAGGCTGAATTTAGCTGGTAAGTTGGAGTTGAGCAGGCTGATTAGGGCCACGTCACTGAAAGAGTTTCTACGATTTGTTGACTGACTGATTTCTTGAAGTATCTCCAGAGCTCTGTGGCAAAGAAATAAACATTTAGACATGGACAGTAATAACAAATGTACTGAACAAAAAATAAAAATTATGTTGAAAAGAAGGGAAAAATTATGTCGCCCCCTGCTGGCTGTTTCTGAAATTACATGTCAGAGATTACCAACATACATTTTTGTGTTTTCACTGACACTTGTGTTACTACAATTCAGCACATGTTCAAGTTTAATAGTTTTGTTTGTGTTTACCCATGTTTGCACATTTCCACTGCAGAGGGTTTATCACTGGCACAAATATTCACAGCAAAGGAAGCGCAGCGCAGCACCTCCTTGTCACGGGAACGCAGCAGATTCACCAGCGGCTGCAGGCCTCCAGCTCTCTGTAACTGTGCAGTAAACATGTTCACTGGTTATAAATTCATATTAAAAATGTACATTTACTTATTTTGCTTTATGAGGTTATGATGTAAGAAAGCAAAAATAACATTTGCTAAATAAAAAACATTAAAAGTGATGATGATCTTATCCTTTAACAAACACAAACCTTTATCCTGGCGTCTGCCTCACAGGCCAGAACTGCCACGCACTGCGTGCTGCTGATCAGCACCTGAGGATCTTTGCTTTTCAGAGGTTCTACCAGGGCCTGCATGCCTCCGTGCAGCAAGATGCTGGATCTGATGAGCTCCTGTCCTGCCATGTTGCAGAGTGTGGCAGCAGAACTGGTCGCTGTGCCTGGAAGGCTACCACACAGCTGCTGGACGAGGACCTTGTGGCCCCCGGCCTCATACACAGCCCTGGAAAACACCATGTTGGTGAACAGTTGACCAACTGATCAACTTATTCTAATTTATGCTCTCCCACATAATTATACAGAGTAATATATACGTTGTTTCTTGAAGTGTAGGGACTGGTAAAGTAGAAAAAGCAAACCCATGGCATAAAAGAAGGGATGTAAGGAAACACTGGAAGTGCAGTAGATGTAAAATGTCCTGCGTTATGCATGTAAACAAATCATTTTAGAATAGTGGAGGAAAATAATCAATATCCTTTATTAGTCTTTTGTAAACATTTAATTTGCATTTCCAGCTACACATTTGGATTCTCACAAATAGTAAATGTCTACAATCTTATTTTTAAACTGCACAATAATTGTGTTGTATTAAGACATTAAAATATGATATTTAGCAAACTATGAGCCTAATTTGACTTCTTTTTAAGTTATTTAAACCGTGTCTTGTTTCCTGCTCTTTTGGGTCATTTCTGCAGCTCTGCAACCAGTTTGACACAAACTTTAGATGCGGTGATGCAGATCATTTGTTCCAATCCTAATTTTCTAAACTTCAACCTATGACTGGGCTGAATTGCAGTGAGCAAAATGGATTAATTAAGAGCAGAGGTGGGCAACATTTTTTTTCCCAAAGGGTCTTATCAAGTCACTTAAAGCAATCAAAGGGCCGAATGGAGAATTGGAAAACTTTCTTTATGACAGATGCTCTAGACCTTTTTCAGGCTTTTTCTTGCTGTAGCATAGTTAGCATGCTTTTTAAAACACGTCTTTCCAATATCCTTAAGAAATATAAGACGTATTTTGTAAACTGGCTCTTGAGGCATTATATTATACACGTTAGCTTAACATGTTATGCGTGTTAGTGGAAATATGCAAAAACAAACTTACATATGTGTGTTTCTAAGTCTTTAATGTTCTGTCTAGTTCTGGAAACACAATGACTTAAAAAAATTAAGTTTTTCATAAGATGTTTAATTTAAATTTAATGGTCTTGTTGATAAATTGCTGGTTTTTATCAACTCATTTTAAAGTAAAGTGTTTTTTTGTGTGTTTTTCTTACTAAGGGCACTAGGGCCAGATGGAGATTGTCCAAGGGCCACTTTTGGTCCTCTGGCCTTAAGTTGCCCATGTCTGATTAAGAGGAATACTTCAATACTCTGAAGAAATGTCAAAAAGAGTGAGTCTACATCTTGTCTGAGTTATGTAAAAGACTACAGTATAAGTCCAACAGAATATGATCACCTTAAATTTGCTTGTTCTATGACTTTCTATGTGTTTGGTTCAGTTTTCCCAAGCCATTTCTGCCTTTTTGCTCAGTTTTTGTAAAATTAATAAAATGACCGTGTGTAATGTGATTTATGCATTTAGGCAATTTTAAGACCTGACAAAAACCAGATGCATTTTTAATAATATACATGAACTGCACTTCCCTTCTTCTCTGACATATGTGGATATCAGAGGTCAAGGGGTCAGGTTTGCCACTCACAGAGAATTAGGCTGGTTGTTTTGTGTAAGGATAGAAAGAGCCTTGGTCGCTGCCTTTTTTACTTCAAGGCTCTCACTGCTCAGCAGCTGGACCACTGCAGAGATGCAACCTGAAACACAAAAACATTACACACGTTGACATTTTGTTACAATGAGTGGGCTGGTCCTGATGCAGCTGAGTGGTACCCAGGTCTCTGAAGCTGTCTTTGCTGGGTGGGTAGAAGCTGATGGCGGCCACAGCCTGACAGGCAGACGCTTTCACGCCGACATCCGCCACAGACAGAAGCTCTGCTAGAACTTTCTCTACTTCCTGCTCATGGAGAACTTTGTGGCTTTCAGCTATGTACACATTCATAACCATTAGCATAAATAAAAAAATAAAAAATAGCTGTTGTGATACAAAGATAAAGTAAATTTTTATATATGTGCTTACAGTTTTGTGCCACCCTGGTGAGACATTTAATTGCAGTGGATTGGATTTCAGGATTGTTGGGGATGAGGACAAAGTCCATCAGCCTCGCTAGTCCTCCATCCTCGTGGATCTGCTGGACGGCCTCACGGTCACTCAGACAGTTGGCCACTACTTGTAAAGCTTCACCGTGTAAGTCACTAAACTCCTGTGAAAATAAAAATATACATAGGAGCGTAGAATGAAAATGTAATATGAAACACCGTCTCTTTCCTTCCCGCTCACCTTGTTATGGAGGATATTGATCAGCTTTTCAAAGCCCCTCTCATTCCTGAAGGTGCTGCGTGTGTCTTCATCTGTCGTGACTCTCTGCAGCGTCTTTAAAGCCAGACGCTGAATGACTGGAAACTCTGATTTCAGCAGATCCAAAAGCGGAGGGATTCCACCTAACGCATGTATGGCCTGGCAGCTTTTGTAGTCCTGTATTCAGCGAAATCACAAAAGTTACAAAACAACCAAAACAATAACATAGTTAAATAAGATAAACTACTCACCTGAGCCAGGTTAAAGATGATCTCAAGTGAGTTCTTCCTGACGTCTGGGTCTGAGCTAGATAGGAGAACAATTAGAGGTGGCAGGCCATTGTTCTCAAAGATTTGGACCTTGCTGATGAAATTTACTGACAGAGAGGCAAGACACAGTGTTGCAAACTCATGGATCACTGTATCCTCTGAGGCAAAGAAACAAATACATAAAGTTTATTGTTTAGATTGTGACTGCCTTAAAAATATTGAGCACCTACAATAAATGTAGATTTAAAAAAAAAATACCTCCAAGTGAGAGTCTTTCTATAATTGATGGAATGGCATTTAGTTTATTCAAAGCACTGCTGACGTCACCTGTCAAAACAGAGAACAACTCACTATACAGGTGCTTCTCAAAAAATTTGAATCTCGTGAAAAAGTTAAGTTATTTACTGTCAGTCATTCCAGAAAGTGAAACTTGTATATAGATTCATTACACACAGAGTGATGTGTGATATGTCGAGCATTTATTTCTCGGATTTTTATGTTAATGGCTGACAGATTATGAAAACCCCAAACTAAGCATCTTGGAACATTAGAATATTATGAAAAAGCTCAATATTGTAAACTCCTCACTCATTTTGTTTAAGCCAATAACATTAGATTCTGACTAATTCAGCAGAGTAATTCAGTCATGCAAATAAATGGTCAGAAAACTTGACCATCTGGTATATGCATTGTATTGTTAATCATCATAATTCATTGCATTCTTGTGATGTATGTTACACAACATACCACAGGTGGCCATGATGCCCAGAGCCATGAAGGCATTGCCTCTGACCAATTTGTTGTTGTGGTTGATGAGCTTGCAGAGAGGCTCCAACGCTCCAAGTCCCAGCAGAGAAACCTTATTCTCATCTCCTGACAACAGGGGGAGACGAAGAACAACAAAACTCAGCAAACTAACTTCAAGCAAGGAGGGAATTAACCATTAAAAAGTAATGATTGAGATTAAATGTGGCTTTAAGTCAGGTAGGGTCAATGGAAAAGTAGTTTAGAATATAGTAGTTAACACAAAAATTTTTTTAGGGTGTTTTACTGTACCTTTTTCTGCAAAAGTGCGGATAACTATACATGCTTTTACAAGAATATCCTCCTCTGGAGAGTTCAACAGCAACACAGCTGTAGCTGGAGTCTTTATTTCCACAGGTAGTGACTCAAACTGAGTGAGAGGAGAGGTAATATGGTACAATTTTAACCAAACTATAGCTATCTATTTCATATTTGGGACCATATACAGCATAATCATAGGCTAGTTAAGTCTGCTTTTATGGGTAAAGATGAAAAGGCTTAATTTACTTTATATTACCGTTTCATTGCATGGAGTTTTTCTGTCCTTCCCCGACTTTCTTCCCATTTTGTGGTCTAGGGTTAAAAAATAAAAATAAAAATCTGTTGATCACTTAAAGCCATTCAGCAGCTGTTCAAAACAGCTATACTGAAATAAACTCACAGCAAGCTAAAGCCTAACCAACGAGCTAACGGGTGCTATGCTAGCACTGTTCACCAGCTACGGTTAAAATAAACTAATTTTTAATTTTAACCTTCTTAAATATTTACTCTAACTTACCCTCAATGTACAGTTTAAGAAGAAACCTGTTTCAATGTTATAAACATTGCACCCATCGACAAGAAGCAGCCAGTCTGTTGACGGTTTTGAAACCGGAAGTTGACTTGGGGTTGCTAGGCAACGGATTTCTCGCCGAAATCAAATCAATTAAGGTTTAAACATTGATTAAGGCTAGTCGCGCATTAAACTCCATAAATAACTTAGTACACATGTACTCAAACACTCTGCAGGCTGTGTCCGCATTGCTATAAAAGTAGTTTGTAGCAATTTAAGTGCATAAACTGCCTGTTACATTAAAAGATTCAAACAGGTCCGATAAATCTACGGTGGCCCTGAAGTTCCAACCACATCAACAAATCACTAAACGCAACTCGTCAAAGGTGAACATGTTTTGTCATAAGTGCTGCAGTTGTTGAGCTGGTTTAATAAAATTTAAATATTTATCAGCAAACTGTTTCACATGACTTATCGCAGCCAAGGCTCTTTTATTTGTTAACATAAACATTGTAAAGTTTAAAGGAAGCTCACATTTATCTAATTTGGTTTAAGGGTTAAAAAAAAAAAAAAAGTAGTGCAACTGAATATTTCTCTTGTAAAACATCTTCCTGCAAAGCTTTTGAAAATCCACATAATTTGGCTTCAACTCTGTTTAAGTAATAGTTTACATTTGTCCTTGATGGCTGGATTTATTCTCAAATTTGGGGCATTTAATAAACTATTTTTAACACTTTGTTATGACTGTTGGCTGCTGGAAAAAATGGATCAGCATTTGAAGAGCGGATCTTATTTTGCCCTAATGATCAGATACAAATATTACATCAAAATGCATTCAGCAGATGATGTCATAGATTTGTTTTAAACGTTTGTTCTTTGCTCTTTTCACATTTTGAGCACCTGGCCCTTTAAAGCCCTCTGCCTGCAGAAAGATGTGTATTGAGATGCATGAGCTGATTCCCAGCCAATGGAAGGCAGGAAGCTGAGGAGCATCATCTTCATCAGACATGCTTGTTTGGGCTCAATGGGTGTCCTCAGATGACCACACAGAGCCCCACACAGGCAGCAGGACGGAGGCTGCAGAAGTTTGATTGGGTTCATTTTTGGGTTAACTTCTCTCTGAAAAAAAAATCATTTCAAAAGGTAAGTTTATTTTGCGTTTAATTTAAAAAAAAATGAACTGACCCTCATTATCAGGTAAATCGTTTTATATAAGCGACACTTTTGTGGAGGTCAACGCGTAAATTTACGCACGGAGCGTGGACGCACTCCATCCTTTTTACGCGTGTCTCTTTCTTGCCCTGCGCGTTCTCTAAATTATTGTCAAGGTCTATAAAATGCTTCATTAATGCTGACCTCTGCTCTGGGCTGACTGTGCTCTGATTGGTGTCATGACCCTGGTTTGTCTCTCTATTTACTGGCTGACTGGGAAGCAGGTTGTTTTTTTTTTAAACACGTGTTTAAACCGGGTGCTGTGTGACCCCTCAGCTGGAAATATTGCAAAATCGGCTGTCTTTATTTTACTGCAGATGTTCTTCTTTTGCAGCCCCCTCTATAGTTTTGGATATTATCTGTTTGTTATGATAAAAACTGTTGGGGTTAGATAAAATCATACCTGCTGTGGTTACTTTTCACCCTCTTTTACCTCCTTCTTTATTAGTCTATTAAGAAAAAAAATCCCAGTGGACCTTCCCTCCATCCTCCATCATGTCCAGCATCCCTGTCATGCTGAGGGACAGTCCAGTCCGGGGCTTCTTCCCCCGCGCGCATCCTTACAGCTTCCCGGGGACGCACAGCCTCCCGCACCCGCTCAAGTCGCTCGGTCGGCTGGTGTCGGACACCTCCCTGCCTCTGTGCCTCCCCGGCGGCACCTTCCACAACCAGAGCCCCCCGGTGCTTCACGAGCACATGATGCTGAGCGCGTTCCCGTGCAACCCGAGCCAGGTGTTGACCGGGCACGCGCTGTTCTCCAAGCCGGAGGAGCTGGCCGCCGTGGTGACGGAGCACGCGGCCGGTCCGCTGTCCGCGGACTTCAGCAGCCCGGCCAGCGGGAGGTCCTCCTCCTCCGCCTCCTCCTCCTCCAAGGAGAACTTGCTCGGCCTGCAGGGTGCACATCTGTCCACGGAGAAGAAGGCCACGTCCTACAACTTCAGCGAGGACGACTTGTTCCTGGTGCTTTATGGGTACTCGAGCGGGCGGGAGCGCAGCGTCGGGCACGCCATATCAGGGGTGACCCTGCCAGGAAACACAGGTAATTCTACTCAGATTAATTAATTTGTGTCAAATAAACACAGATTGGGTTAACTATCTTATTTTATTTGTGCTTGTTTGCTCCAGAGCCGCGCATTCCTCTCGACAAAGAAACCCTTGGCCTCCCAGAAGGTATAAACCTTTTAATAATCCTAATCGTAATCTCCTGCACGGGGCTGACCTTTAATTAATTCCATGTTGCAGGGTTAATCGTCCTGCAGGCTGCGTGGGGAGACGCCTCCCACTGTGGGGTGTTCGCGGATAAAAGCAGCGTCCCCAAAGGCGCGCGCTTCGGACCTTTTCAAGGCAAACTGGTCAACACGAGCGAGATCAAAACCTATGACGACAACACGTTAATGTGGGAGGTGATGATTTATTTATTATTGTTCTCCATCTTTTACTAACATGCACGGGCTGTCATAAAAGCGCGCTCCTCCTCCAGGTGTTTGAGAACGGCCGGCTGAGTCACTTCGTGGACGGCAGGGGCGCGTCAGGAAACTGGATGTCTCTGGTGAAGTGCGCGCGTTTCCCGGAGGAGCAGAACCTGACGGCGGTGCAAGTCCAGGGCCAGATCTTCTACGAGGCCTGCAAAGAGGTCGGGCCTGGCCAGGAGCTGCTGGTGTGGTACGGAGACTGCTACGCGCAGTTCCTCGGGATCCCGCTCACCCTGAAGGACTCCAGAGAGGACAGCGGCGCGCCCCCGCTCACAGAAGGTCAGCATCTTTAGATGTGCGTGATGTAATCAAAACCTCCTTAAATGGGTTCACTTTGTCTCCAGATGCGGGAGAGGGCTTCAAGTGTGACAGATGCGGGAAGGTGTTCGCCTACAAGTATTACAGAGACAAACATCTGAAGTACACGCGCTGCGTGGACCAAGGGGACCGGAAGTTCCCCTGTCATCTGTGCAGCAGGTCGTTCGAGAAGAGGGACAGGCTGCGGATTCACATTCTGCACGTGCACGAAAAGCACAGACCTCACAAGGTACTGAAGTGAATGAAGCAGCGCGCGCATGCATGGTGGCGCGGTGCTGAAGGGACAGCTCCCGCACGTGGAACGACACAGTTTGTGTTTTTAAACGGAACTAAATTAAATTACTGGCTGAAGTTTAAAAGATAAAAGCATAACTATTGTTTTTCATTTTATTTTTGTTAAAATGAACTGTTTTTTTCCTCCCTTTAAAAATACCTTTTTTTTTTTTAACATGTAGTGCTCAGTGTGTGGAAAGAGTTTCTCCCAGTCTTCCAGCCTCAACAAACACATGCGCGTGCACTCCGGAGAGCGCCCTTATAAGTGTGTCTACTGCAACAAGGTATTAATAATATTATTACTGGTATTAGTCATTAATAGTGTATTAATAATATTATTACTGGTATTAGTCATT
>JARVGS010000761.1:21124000-21134506 GCA_031762315.1 Hypsolebias antenori | reverse complement strand
CAGGGGTAGCAGCCTAAGTAAGGAGGCCCAGACTTCCCTCTCCCCAGCCACTTGGGCCAGCTCCCACGGGGGGAATCCCAAGGCATTCCCAGGCCAACTGAGAAACATAGTCCCTCCAGCGTGTTCTAGGTCTTCCTCTGGGTCTCTTCCCAGTGGGACGTGCCCAGAACACCTCACAAGGGAGGTGCCCAGGAGGCATCCTAACCAGATGCCTGAGCCACCTCAACTGGCTCCTTTTGATGTGGAGAAGCAACGGCTCTACTCTGCGTCCCTCCCGGATGACCAAGCTTCTCACCCTATCTCTATCCCTATCTCAGACACCCTGCGGAAAAAACTCATTTCGGCTGTCTGTATCCATGATCTCGTTCTTTCAGTCACAATCCAAAGCTAATGACCATAGATGAGGGTAGGAATGTAGATCGACTGGTAAATTGAGAGCTTCGCCTTTTGACACAGCTCTCTCTTTACCATGACAGACCGATACAGTGCCCGCTTCACTGCTGACGCTGCACCTATCCGCCTATCGACCTCACGCTCCTTTATCCCCTCATTCGTGAACAAGATCCCAAGATACTTAAACTCTTCCACTTGGGGAAGGACCTCCTCCCTGACCCAGAGAGGGCACGCTACCCTTTTCCGGTACAAGACCATGGCCTCGGATTTGGAGGAACTGATCCTCATCCCCGCTGCATCACACTCGGCTGCAAACTGCTCCAGCAAAAGCTGTAGATCACGACCTGATGAAGCCAATAGGACCACATCATCAGCAAAAAACAGAGAAGTAATCCTAAGGCCACCAAAACGGATCCCCTCAACACCTTGGCTGTGCCTAAAAATTCTGTCCATGAAAGTTATGAACAGAATCGGTGACAAAGGGCAACCTTGGCGGAGTCCAACTCTCACTGGGAACGAACCCGACTTATTGCCGGCAATGCGGACCAAGCTCTGCCACCAGTCGTACAGGGACCTAACAGCCCGTATCAAAGAGCCTGGTACCCCATACTCCCAGAGTACCCCCCCACAGGGCTCCCCCACAGGGCTCCCCGAGGGACGCAGTCGAACACCTTCTCCAAGTCCACAAAGCACATAAAACTGGTTGGACAAATTCCCACGCACCCTCCAGGACCCTGCTGAGGGTGTAGAGTTGGTCCAGTGCTTCACGACCAGGACGAAAACCACACTGCTCCTCCTGAATCCGAGGTTCGACTATCCAAAGGACCCTCCTCTCCAGAACCCCCGAATAGACCTTATCAGGGAGGCATAATAATGTGATCCCTCTGTAGTTGGAACACACTCTACAGTCCCCCTTTTTGAATGGAGGACCACCACCCCAGTCTGCCAATCCAGGGGAACTGCTCCTGATGTCTACGCAATATTGCAGAGTCGTGTAAGCCAAGACAACCCCACACATCCAGAGCCTTGAGGAACTCCGGGCAAATCTCATCCACCCCTGGGGCCCTGCCACCATGGAGCTTTTTAACCGCCTCGGTGACCTAAGCATCAGAGATTGGAGAGCCCGACCTAAAGTCTCCAGGCTCCGCTTCCTCAGTGGAAGACGTGCTAGTGGGATTGAGGAGGTCTTCGAAGTATTCTGCCCACTGATCCACGACATCCTGAGTTGAGGTCAGCAGCACACCACCCCCACTATAAATAGTGTTGGTGGCATACCATTTCCCCCCTGAGATGCTGGATGGTGGACAAGAATCGCCTCGAAGCCATACGGAAGTCATTCTCCATGGCCTCTCCAAACTCCTCCCATGCCTGAGTTTTTGCCTCTGTGACTACCCGAGCTGGATGCCGCTTGGACTGCCGGTACCCATCAGCTGCTTCCGGGGTCCCACAGGCCAAAAAGGCCCAATAGGACTCCTTCTTCAGCCTGACAGCATCCCTCACCGCTGGTGTCCACCATCGGGTTCGAGGGTTGCCACCACGACAGGCACCAACAACCTTGCGGCCACAGCTCCGATAAGCTGCCTCGACAATAGAGGCGCAGAACATGGGCCACTCGGACTCAATGTCCCTCGCCTCCCTCGGAACATGTTCAAAGCTCTCCCGGAGGTGGGGGTTAAAAATATAATAATAATAATATGTAATAATAAATCTTCTGCTATTAGCTAAAATTTTGATTATTTATAGTTTTAGCTTTTTAGTTTTCAAAATTTGTATTACTTTTTATGTTTTTTTATTTTTCTATCTATCACTAGCTTATAGTTAAAACTAATTTTAGCTTTTAGTTACAATTTAGCCAATTTTAGCTTTAGCTATTTCACAAATTTTAGTTTTTGTCAACTGTTTAGCTAATTTTTGGTACTCTTGTCTTTTAGCTATTAATTTTTAGCTTTTAGCTGTTGCTTCAGTTTAGCTTTTGTTTTTAAATTCAACTTTTAAGCTAAAATGTTGCTAATTCGAGCTTTGAGCTCATGACGCTATGTTTAGCTTTTAGCTATTGTTTTGTAAATTTAGCTTTTAGCAACAACCTTGTCAATTTTGGCTGATGGTCATAGTTTTGCTAATGTAACCTATTTGCTTTCTTTCTGTAATTTACACAGTTATTTATTGTTTTAGTTACGAATATCATTAACTACTGATTTGTTTGTTTTGTTTTTAGCAACAGTTTTACCAATTTTAGACTTTAGCTTCTTTTATGTTATTGCATATTTTTTATCTTTTCGTCTAGTTTTTACTTTACAGTTTAGTTGACAATCCAGTTTTTAAACACAATTTCAGCACCGTTAGAAGGCACTCACACTGTATTAAATTAAAAACGATGTGGTAGAGAAACTACAACTCCAAAACAAGGTTGAGTCAGGCCCTGTGGGTTCTTCTTTGTTGAAACGTTTCCTCCTTTATCCAGAAGACTTCTTCAGTCTGAGTCAGAGTTCAGAAGGCCTGATTCAACCATGTTAGTTAGATTATTGAGCATGCATGATAACTAAATGTTTTAACAAACACCCAGGTTTGGTTGTTTCCATCACCACCAATGATTCTGTCACTGTGCTGCCTCAGAGTCATCTCCCTGCAGTTGTGCTCTGCAACATGAAGCAGCGTTTAAAGCTGATGAAGTTTTTGTGATCAACCATTTTGTTGCTGAAAGCCAAATGATGGCAACCTGCTGCTGAATGAAGTGGACAAACGCTCTCAGTGGAGCATGATGCACTTCACTGATTCTGTGATTGGCTCTTAGTGAGAGCAAGTGAAGAAATCTGTGGATCTGGGTGTAAAAAAAAAAAAAAAAAAAAAAAAAAAAATATTTTACTGTTAAAAGACACACAGTCCAAATGTGGGCAATAGAGAGTAGGTGTTCCAAGAAAAAAAGACTCCAGAATGAGAAAAGACGATTAATCATCAAGTCCAGGAAATTAATTAATCAAGGTCCTTGAGGAGAGCCTTTCATCCATGAGTGAAAGAGCTGCATCAAAATGGATTTGCTGTGTTAGCAAAATATATGAAACTGCCATTAAGTACAACGGGATTTTTGCTCAGTATTGTGCACAACTGTCCTCGTGCAGTAACACGCTGGGCGTGTTTCATCAGTGACAGCCGGGCATAGACCTCATTGTCTGCACGAGCCTGCAGCCACTGACCGGTCACTGGGGCCCAGCTGTCCCACATGACGTAAGGCACCATATGGACCGACATGCATGCTGGTACATGAAGTCGCACAGACTGTGAAAGCCATAAAACACAAAGAGGACAAAAAAAAAAAAACGCCGTCATTTTCAAGCTGTTTGTTGTGACTTAAACCCTCGAGTATCGCAGTTGCCCAAATTCGTTTTTCTGTTAATTAAATTGGGACTTGAAGGCAAATTCACGATCAAAACTACAAGTCCCAACGTGCCCGGTGAGGGGCGAAACAAACAGTATAGCCCTTTGAGGCTAGCTCCGCTGTTGTAAATTTGACCATTCCCGAAGAGTACATGGAAGCTTTGTCTATTTGTCGAAAAAAAAAATCTCACCACAAAAAAATTTATATGCAACTTTCATTTTTAAGTATTCAGCTTTTAGCATAACTTTAAAAATGAATTTGTAATACGGTATGTTTATCTTAAAAAGAGTAGCGTTCATATTATAAACTAATACGTCATATAAAAACATTTTTAACTACAATACACATTAAATATTAATCAGTAGTGATTTATTTTGTGGGAGTTATCATTTAAATATATAATTTGAGTGTTTTGTGGCGTTCCGTTGTGTCGCATTGGAAATTTCCGACGACATTGAAGTGGTTTTCCCACCTCCTCGCGCAGCGGCGGCTACAGCGTCACGGGCTTCATTCAGTCGGCGAGGCTGCTGCGCTGACAACAACAGGCTACCTCAGTCAGCCAGCCAGTCCGGGTGTAAGTATCCCTACATCTTTTATTAACTTATGTCACATCACAAATGTCCGTCGTTCTTGTTGACACCTCTTTATTGTCCACAAAAGAATAGTCGACACCGTGTGGCGTTGTTTATTTTAAAAGTTTTATGAGACGTTTGAGAGCATCGTGGTCTTTTGTTCTCTTTGATGTTTTTGACGTTTATTCTAAAAAGCAGAGCCTCCTAAATATCCGAATGTTAATTGTTTCTGAGTGTGATTTGATTTTTTTTCACTGCATAATTTTCAATATTATTTTGTTGTAGTTTACCAACAAAGCGTTACGTTATATTCCTTTGTTTACACGCTGTGATGTCAGTATAATAGTGTTTCATTTGTTTGTCCACGTTGGAAGCAGCTATTTGTAATTTTTGACGAGGCCAGTTTATGGTGAACAAAAACAAAATATTCACAGAAAATCTCAAGTATTTCAAACAAGTTATGTTTTATTATAGTCTGTTGAAAGATGTCAAGGAGGTAAGGGTGCTTTCTAATTCATCAGCTTTTTTATTTTTTATTTTTTTAATAGAAATGTGGAATAAACCACAGAACAGCAGAGCTCAGTCTGCCTCAGTCCTGCTGGCCTGGCAGTCTTTCATCCGTCTCCAAGTCCTGAAGACGCTCCACCGTGTCCCCAGGTGCACTGGTTACTGCCGGACTTGTCAGCACCAACATCCTCTGGGCTCAAACTCCACCATGACCACGACTTCGTCAGACAACGATGAAACCAGGACTGATTTGTCAGAGTCCAAGATCCAGGAGATTCAAAACCAGTACATGGACACAGAGAACTGCTTCAAGTCCAAGAGTTTACCTCTCCTGATTGGACCTCAGGATGGCAGGGCTGCCATGCCTCAGCTGGTCAACACCACCCAAACCTGTGTGGTTATGGAGGAAACCAGAGTTTTCCAGCTTAAGACCCCAGACTCCAGCCAAGCTGGGTCCCCCTCCTCCTGGACAGACTTCTCCCCCTCCATCTCCAGCATGGTAGGGCTCAGCAGGTCCATGCCAGTAGAAGGCCACAGGTCTGCAGGCTCCAAAGGCAAAACACTTGGTTTCTCAATCACTCGCTTCATCCACATACCAGCGAGGAAGTATGTGCGGGTCATACTGAGCGATTCGCGCTGCTTCTTGTTCTGCATGTGCTATCTGACCTTCATCCAGTCCTTGATGGTTTCAGGCTACCTAAGCAGTGTCATCACAACCATTGAGAAACGCTACAGTCTGCGCAGCTCCGAGTCCGGCTTGCTGGTGAGCTGCTTCGACATCGGCAGCCTGCTTGTGGTGGTCTTCATCTCCTACTTTGGCGGCAGGGGTCAGAGGCCACGCTGGCTGGCCGTGGGTGGCGTTGTGATTGCTGTCGGAGCTGCGCTGTTTTCCCTGCCGCACTTCATCTCACCGCCCTACCAGATCCAAGAGATGAACTCCTCAACGGGCCACGAAGGCCTCTGTCGGAGCGAGAACAACAGCGGGCGAGAGCTGCTTGACGCGGCGTCGTGCCCTCGCGACCAGGAGGGCAACGAGCACAACCTGTATGTGGCACTGTTCATTTGTGCCCAGATTCTTGTGGGCATGGGGTCTACGCCAATCTACACCCTGGGGCCAACCTACCTGGATGACAACGTGAAGAAAGAGAACGCATCCCTCTATTTAGGTAAGCGATACAAGTTGATCCCACATGAAATCACTGTAGCCAGAACAACAAAGCCATCCCATCTTTTAATTACACAGGTATTCCTCGAGTTACGGCGCCCCCTACTTACGGCGCTCCGTACTTACGAACGGCACCCGGTGACGTCATCTGGCAGCATACGGCACTATTTTTCAGAAAATTTCACTAATTTCCGGGGTTTTTTTGTTTGTTAGCTAGCTAACTGCTTGAAAATACATTTTAAAGGCTCAGAATGTACGCTGGTGTTGTTTTAAATTGTGAAAAACATGTTTAAAAAGCCGTTACGAACGAAAAACGGGACGTACGAACGCACGTGCTTTCGGTTTCGACCTACGAACGGATCGACCTACGAACGGTCCTTAGGTCCGGAACCCGTTCGTAACTCGAGGACAACCTGTATACATATTTAGCGCATAGCTTAGGTCTTTTAGCGTTGGTGTTTGTTTAGTGTATATCTTGGTGTATGTCTTAGATCCTTATTTACAGTTTCTTTTGAGACTTTATATTTTGCTATTTTGGGGTGTAACTTGGACCCTGTGTACATAATTTCGTTCCACCTCATGCACCACTTGTGGTGGAAATGACAATAAAGTTAACTTGAACTTTAATATAAAAGTTAGAAGTATATCTCTGTATGAGGTGGGTGAAACAATGACTGTACAATATTTTAGAGAATTTTACAGGTAGAGGTAAAATGTGGTGTAGTAGTCGCAACACATACTTTCAAGCATGATCACAAAAGATACAACAATATTGCATAAGATTGTGCAAAGCAATATTTTGAAGGTTTGAATAGTGAGTGATTCAAGGATTAGGCCTTCTATTGTGTGCCGTGATATTCCTAAACCAGTTTTACTTTTGGAGATGGATGTCTTGGAAAGTAGTTTAAAACAGAAAAGCCTCAGAGATCTAAATGCATTTTGACGTAGCACTCTTTACCTTCATTTGACGATGGCAAAGATTCGGTTTGACGTGGCATGTAGAGGTATTTCATATCTTATGAGGGAACCATGAGTAAAACGATTCTCTGACATTAAACAAGGCAGCTTTAAGGCATCCTGACAAGAAGAAAAGGATGAGATTGTGTGCGAATCAGCTGATTGCACACAATCCTCCCTCTCAACGGGAGCCGTTACCTCTGATGCCTGCATGAACAAAATCATTAATCAGTGAATGCTTCCAATTACGCTGCAGACAGCCCATTCATTCATATCTTGCTTTTTTCATCTCTAAAGCTTTTAAATAGCAAAGACAAAGTAGGTGAAAAGAGATGGAGGGAAGGGAAACAGAGTTTCATGATGAAAAAAAAAAAAGCTTTACAAGAACTGGCCAAAACATCAGTGTTTTAGATATATTTTGACAATCTAATCAATTTAAGTCATTATATATTGATTAGATCATGGGTTGAGCAGCTTTAACAAGCAAAACTGTAAAATCTGTTAATTGCAGTGTCATATTTCACAGCCCTACGCATGATTTCTTACAAGTGAACGCATTATTCTCTGGATGTTGCCACAGTCCTCCTGCCTGCAGTTTATTCCTGATGATAGCGGTGATGTTGGGAGGAGGTACAGCCGAGGAGAGCGGATGAGGAACAGATGGTGAAGAATTATCAGGGTTTATTTCAGGAGAGTTCAGCTTTTACGGCTCATATACTGACTTAATTATGAGACATAGGGGAGAATGAACAGAAAAAAAGAGAATTTAAAGAGGCAGGAAATCTTTATGTAGACAAGGAGAATCTGGCATCTTTGATGAAAAGAACTGAGCACACTAAGAGAGTGCCTAACAAAATTTTAGAAAACGCATGAATAAAAATACAGTACAAAGATTGTATAATGTAACAATTTTCCCACTGCCAACAGTAACACAGTCATTTACAACCAGTGAAAAGACAAATGCATACAGATACACCAAAGCTCATGCTCAATAATCCACGTTTAATATCCAACAATGTTCAGTCAGGTCATCTGGACAGTTTTTTTTCTTAGTTGCTAGATGTTTCATCAATCATCCCAAGGACTTCTTTCAATTTTAGATTTTTACCTGAATTGATGAACATGAGCTTTGGTGTTTTGAACCACTTTGCCATGACTGTCTCAGGAGTTGACAGGGGAAAAGGCGCGCCCCAGGGGCCATCTTAACACCAGCAAACAGCTTTTTTCTCACTGTGGAATATGTGGTTTTGTGGGAATCAGTTTGGCGGCTCCTCAGATTTAAGAAGTCCTTTGGATGAAGGACGAAACGTCTCAGCAACAAAAACAACAAGAAAATGTCCAGATGACTTGACTGAACATTGGACAATCTAAAACCCTATCAACTACTAAACCAAGCAAGTTAAAACCGTAATGATTTAAATAATTAAAATGTGTTAGGGGAGTTTTGGTCAAAAGATTATAATTTTTTTATTACTATGGCTGAGAATGTTAACTCTGCCCATGGATCATATGTTTGTGTTAGAGAGCGAGCTGGATGATGATCTGAGTGAGGATGCGCACATCTGTCGGTTCAATGCTGCCTCAGAGTCTGTGAGCTCGGCTGAACTAATGAGAGTATAAAAACAAGCTTCACAGACGGTTTTGTGGCAGATTCGTTTAAGTAAATAACAGTTAAAAATATTCTCGCTTTATCCTACTTAAAAGGAGCCACACTTGATGGCAGGAGAATACTTTTATTTTATTTCCATCTCTGTAAAACTATCAGATGTTTACTGCATGTGAAATGTACAAGTTATATACAATTTTTGGTGGAATAACAATGAGCAGATTATGAACTTTTTGCACACGTTTTATGCAGATACTTCCAGATGGCAGCGCCACAGCAGCAGGTGGTTGGTGTGGAAATAAAGAAATGTTTTGTCATTTGCAAAAGCTGAAAACTCCTGCATGCATCTGGAATAAAAGAAAAAATGCATTATCTATGCTAAAATTACACATTCTGCTTAAATGTGAAGTTTTTTTGTGTGTATTTTTTATATATATATTTTTTCCATTGTATGTGCAAGTCAAACATAGCAATCCAGAAGAAAATCTACATTTTTAATGTAGTCTTAAATGAAATAGGTGATGCAGTGTTCCTGTTTTGCTTGTGTTATTGTGTAAATAACATATGAGCATATTTGACCACTGGAAACAGCCCATCTGAGCAGTGCAAAGTGATACACTGCCTCTCAGACACTTGCAGTGGAAGCTCAATTCTTTCCGGGTGACATTCTCAATGATGTGTTAACACTCGCAGCAGTGAAAATGAGCTCTTCGTCGCTCTGGGTATTGAAACAGCTGCTCCAATTTACACTTTAAATGGTGCAAAATGCTGTAAACATCCAGTTCACAAAATGATGTATAAACTCCTCAGCATCGGAGGGAAGAGAGTAGGGCACAGCAATACCAGGATGTCAGTTGCATTCTAGTTTTAAGGAAGCAAGATGTTCTGAAGGTGCTCTTAAAGTTGAAAAGGAAGAAGGATTTGGTAAGTCATGGTGAAAAACACAAAAATACACTTCCTTAGTGAGACCTTAGAAACAGCTTCTGAAAGGACCTTTGAGCCACTACTATGCTGTGTCAAAGACTCTGAAGGCATCAAAGAACCCATGAACGCTGCCTCATTAAAGTAGCTTTTATTAAAAAGATGGCTGCGTCTTTATAGGCCACACTTTGCCTGAGGTCTGCGTTGCTCGCATCTCAGGAGCAAAACGCACACATCAAACTCAACTTGTATTAAAAAAAAGCTTGTTTTTCAACTGCATACACAGATGCAGAAGACAGTGGGCATGACCTAAATAGATTTTAAAGCTTTCATCACCGATCAATGAGTCCCATTTTTCTATCAGACATTTGACACAGCCATGCTGGAGTAAAAACGCCACCGACTTTCTTCTCAATGGAATAGAATGGTCTTTACTTCAAAGTTTTGTTCCTCAGCAACCTTTTTGCTTCTCAGCTCAACACAACCACTGTTTAAAGTGCTTGAATGTCACACAGCAGGTGAGTAGTACTCAGATCTACAGCGAAGGAAACTGTGTGTTAATGAAACATTAACTAAGTTGACAACTTTCTCATCCATAACATTGTTTCTAAGTAATTTGCCTTTTATTTTTACACTGTTTGTTCTATATTGTTATGCATTATGTTATTTTTAAAGGTGTGGCAACCTCATATGTGTGGCTCGATTGTCAAGAAACTAAAGCAGGGCTGACCATATTGGTCTCATGCAGAGGCTACGACTGTAATCATAAAATCATGGAAACGAACTAAAGCAGACATGATACCCTTTGGTGGTAGCATTGTATGTGCATGGAGTGATATATTTGTAGCAGCATGTAGCTGGATCCTGATGTGTTCCAAGACAGTCATGGTCAGAATGAGTCTGATGCATGGAAAATGAATCAAATGCACCGAGAATGTACAAACCGGATTCCAAAAAAGTTGGGACACTAAACAAATTGTGAATAAAAACTGACTGCAATGATGTGGAGATG
>JARVGS010000761.1:21106829-21117880 GCA_031762315.1 Hypsolebias antenori | reverse complement strand
AACGGGTTTGCGGCGCAGTATAATGAGTTTCGACTTACATCAAATTCGAGTTAAGAACGGTTTGTAGGTACAGAACCGTTCGTAAGTTGAGGACTACCTGTATTGCGTTAAAGATACAGTAGTCCCTCACTTATCGTGGGGGTTATGTTCCAGACACCCTTGTGATAGGTGAAAATCCACAAAGTAGGGACGCTATATTTATTTTAGTATTTATATATATTTTAAGGCTTTATAAACCTTTCCCACACTCTTGCAACGTTCTTAACAATATTCTAAACTTTCTAAATGCGCACAGCGAAAGAGAGCAGACAGTCCGATGCTGCGGTTACTGAGCCAATCAGCACCCGGGGCAGACTGGCCATCAGGAGCACCGGGACATTTTCCGGTGGCCTGGCTCGCTCAGTGATCACTGAGGGGCTGGACCAAAGGCTCGGTTCAGGTCGTACTTGATTATTTTATATAAATAATCCATGCTACTCACTCAGGTATCCGCCTCACTGAAGCTCCCTGAGTAGTAGCAATGCTATCTGATTAATCTGAGGCTGTCTGTCACAGCAGAGCCTCAGAAAGAGAAAGGAGGGGTCGGGAGATGGGGTCTGTATTTCCCCATTGCTTCTGCTCAGGGAGCTTCAGTGAGGTGGATACCTGAGTGAGCGGCATGTATTGTTTATATTAAATAATTAAGTGCAACCCTCACCAAGCCTTTGGTCCAGCCCCTCAGCAATCACAGAGCGGGCCAGGCCACCGGGAAGTGTCCCAATGCGCCTGATGGCCAGTCCGCCTCTCAGCACAATGCTCTAGTTGGTCGCTTTCCTTCAATTAGCCAATCATGTGTCGTGTACAATCGTACGTTGAAAACCCGCAAAACAGTGAGTCCGCAAAAGTCAAACCGCGAATTAGTGAGGGACTACTGTATTCTATATTGTAAGCCACTTAATGGCTTCTAAAAATCATTTTAGTTAAGCACGCTTTTAATTGTTGCATCCAAAAATACAAGGTCAATAATATATAAATAAAAAAGTTCGAAAGCACGGAGCGAAGTTGATAATGACCTATAGTAGCACCCATGGCATGGCCATCGGAAGCTTCATCCTATCTAATCAACAAATTAATTTTATCTACATATATTGCATATGTTGTGGCTTCCAGATGTTTGTTTTTCCAAATGTTATTCTTCACCTACTGCAGTAAGTCTTTAGATGCTAAACAGATGTTTGGTCAACTGAAAAAATTTCAAGCGCTGTGAAACGAAGAAATCAAGAAAAATTATGGACATTTTAAAACTATTTATATCTTAGGAAAAAAGTTAACCTTCAAACCAACAGTGTCTGTTGCATCCAGTTTTACTGTATTTTCCGCCATAAACGCCGTTCCGCCCTATAAGTCACATCAGTCCAAATATGGCTAATAAAGTGGAAAAATCCATAAATATGTCGCTTCGCCATATATGTCACATCTATTATGTGTCACCGCTGATGTGTTGCGTTTGTTACATGTCACTGCTGACAACCTGAAAATGTGGACTGGTGTTGTGCCAAAAACCGATTGGCTGCCAAATGGCAGCCGCGGGAGTCTGCACGGGAGGACTTTAAAAAGAGTCTAACAAGATTAACACTTAAAAACAATTGTTTGCTTGAAATTATAGTAAAGGTGTGTCTCAGTCTAACTTTTCCTTAATAAATGCACTTTGACAGTCAAATCAGCTGCATTTCAAAACCTGATTTGTGGAAGGGGGCTTGCGCAGAGAGACAGGCCGCTGTTCACGTCTTCAAAATTTAACAAGATAAACACCTAAAAACAATTATTTGTTTGCTCGACGTTATAGCAAAGGTGTGTCTCAGTTGAACTTTTACCAAATAAATGCACTTTAATTGTCAAATTAGCTGCTTTTTGCTGGGGCGGTGCAGCGAAATGAAGTTGGCTTGATGGTTTCTCCAAGCAGTGAGCAGAACGAAGGTGGGAAGCCATGGCAAGCCGACTGTGTCATTAATAGCTGGTGAAGATTCTCAGCCATCCAGGACATGGTAAATTCAAAAAAGTTCAAGACAAAAACATAAAGAATAATAAATAAAGTCCAGTTGTTTTTGTCTTGAACATTTTTGAATTTGTCATTATAGCCACTTTTATCTATTACAGGTAGTCCTCGACTTACGACGTAGATCCGGTCCTACGCGGCGTCGTAAACCGATTTTCGACGTAAGTCAGAATGTACGTAAATACATGTGCCGTACCTGTTTTACCAAGCGCGTAAACTGATTTTTTTAAGTCCATGGTGATGGCCTTCCTTTTCCTCGATGCACTGCCATCAGAAGAGTCCTCCTGGCGTTTGGGAGTCATAATTAAGGGCAAATGGCCTACTGGGATGCTAGTGACGCGTCCTCCTCCGTACAGTAGTACCTGTACAGTATTGTATTCCTCCGCCGCTGCACCGCCTACTGTATTCTTCCGCCGCTACGCCGCTGCGTTACAATGTTTAACGACGTAAAACTGACGTAAAACCGACGTAACCGTGTAACGTGAATAAGGGAAATGCGTCGTAACCTTGAAATGTCGTAACCCGAGACCGTCGTAACCCGAGGACCACCTGTACATGATACAACGACATGCCTTTCTACTCTGGTGCCATCTAGTGGCTGAAAATGGTAGTGTTCAATTTTTTCAGCCAGAATGAATGAAAACGATCATATCTCAGCCAAAAATTGGTTTATAAATATGGAAAAATGCGTCACTTCAGTCTATAAGTCGCAGGGCATGCAAATTATGCAAAAAAACTGACTTATAGGCTGAAAAATACGGTAGTTGTCTTGAGATTTAGTGACAATGTTTTGATCTGTTGTTTACATTTTTTTTGATATAGATCTTAAATAGCTTTCACGTCATTCTGTTTTCTTTAACTTTCTTAGTGATACATATGAAAAACCAAGGATAGATACCTCCTCTACGCTTTCTTGACCTAATCATTTCTGTGTAGATAACTTTAATAGGTGGTTCTAATGGGGCTAATTTCTCCCTTCATTTGTCTTATCTTCATCTTGGATGAAAGAGTTTCACAACATACACTCAAAAGCAACAGACTGGTTTTTATCTTTGTTAGCAATTGTATCCCCTATATTTTTTGATTGTGCCAATAAAACCTGCTAGCGAAAATAGCTTCTTCCCCCGCCTTTTAAATAAAAATGAATTAGACTTTTATCACGTTCGTTTCTATGCCTTGTGATGACTATTGAGGCTGATGTGAACATAAATGAGCTGCAGTGATGGACATCAGCTCTGCCTTATTTACATAGATATTCTAAAAAGAAACAGTTTCCATCTTCTCATCTGTCTTATCCATTTAGACTACCCTTTGTAGCCTTCAGGGTGTTCGTAGGAGTGTTGTTGTGCTTTAAGAGCAGAAGAAACATCTTCCTCGCTTTCCTTTTAGCCGTAGTTAGGCTGTTATTCTCCTTGACCTGAGCATTGCTCAGATGGCTTGCGAGCGAGTTTCCAACAGATGTGTTAAAGGTATTAAAAAAAAAAGAAACTGGGAAAGCAAAAAGAAAAAGTGATGCTGTGAACAGCTGAAATCAAACAAAAGTGTCAAATTATTCTAAAAAAGAAAGGTTTGGTGTGATTTAGCACATATTTTCAGACATCCTTTTTTTTCTGTTCTTCAGTTGTTCTGGCTGCACATCGTGACTTCCCATTCTGAGGGAGATGGATGGCTCTGAGCAGTTTTGGACCTGTGTGATCATTGTTGTGCACACTGAATGCACAAAATCACATGCTTTGAAGTTGCAGGAAACTATGCACTTTGATCAAAATAGCCTAAGAAGTGTAGCGGTGCGTGTGAGGTTTTGAGTATAAATGTGGCATAAGGCTGGTTGTGTCTTTGGTAACCCACTGTAATAAGCTGGACCACATATTTGATGCAGAGAGCAACATTTCAAGGAGCGTTCTGTCGACCTTGGTTTGCTTATTATTGGGAAATTTCGGAGAGAAGTGGCATTTTAAGTGTTCTTTAGCTTGTGTTGTGCATTTTCCATTTTTGGGAGCTTAGTCGTTAAAAGTCATGAGTGTGAACAGTAAAACAGCTGTTTAAAGCTTGTAGGGCGCATGGTTTGGAGAGGGGTGTGTGTGTGTGCAGTGTGTGCACCTGCTTTTGGGGTTAGGTGAGGTTTTCCAACTGTAGGGAGTACAAGTGTTTAATGTCTGAAAATATTCTTATGGTTTTCCTGCGGGCGCTCTGTGCTACTTGAACATCTGTGTCTGTCAGATAGTCTGAGCCAACGAACACGGCATCATATATTTCTTTGACAGGAACATATGTGCACTTTCAGTGTGGGAGGCACCTCTGCTGCAGAGCAAAGTACTAAAGACCTGGTCCTGTGTGCATCAACAGCAGGTGGAACAAGCTACAGTAAGATGAGACAAGTAATAAAGTCTTTAGATGTTTCAGTATGTATAACAGAGCAAGTTGTTCTTCTAAGATGCTAACGCTCTTGTTGCTCTCTGTGGGTGGAATGTGTCTAATTGAAAACATTTTGGAGACACTTTTCTAATCGGGGGAGATTTAACAATTTAAAGATGCAGTATTCACTTTAGATTACTAAGTGGCTAACTTTTGTGTCAGAATGGACAAAACAAAAGTTCCTTTTAAATAATTTGTTTATTTTGATCCAATTTCTTGCTCACAAGTATAAATTAGCCAAAACTAAGCCAATGTTTATGGGCCTAATAATGATTTGACCTTTCTAAAAGATTCTTTGGAACTATGAAATTTACAAAATGCACAATGGCTGTATGAGAGTACAGTATTGTGAAATATTATTTTAAGATGACTCCAGTTGCTTTATAGGTCTTTAAAATATTTTAGTCTGTTTTAATTCTACTCATGTGGTTTTCACTGCTCGTGCTCATCGTTTGTGTTTATTATCATACAATGGTCTGCTCAAAAAGTGTATTGTACTTGTACATAAATCTATAGGATTTGTGTAAGTAAATAAAGAATTTATAAATAAATATCCATCCATCCGTCCGTCCATCCATCTGTCCAGTTTGAGGGGTTAGATTGGAAATTTAGTCTCATTCATAGATATACAAATAAAAATATGGCACATTTTATTCATATAAAAATGCAATAAGGTAATGCTACAGACATTTCTGCTGCTGGATACAGCAAGAAAAAACACATTTAATTTCTCTTGAGTAATTAATAAAAGTAGTTTTTGTGACTAAACAAAATGAACTCATTAATTTGAATTACCGGTACAGTATTTAATGCAGAAACATTTTTGTATTTACTATTCTGGATCTCACTGGTGTGAGAGCTGTAAACTTTGAATTGAAACAAAATGAGCAGAGGACAAAATAATATATTAGGTTGCACTAACAAAATATTTTAACTGTGGGAAAAAATGCTTTATTGTGAAATGTGACACTAAATAAAAGCACTGGCTTTATTGTATCTTGCAGCTTTTCATCTTTTTTTTTTACCATAAAGCTCCACAACTCTGCAGAATCACCTCACCATCCCAATGTAGTTATGCCCCAATCTGTGTCGTTCTTGTAATTTATATTAATCCCTGTATTCTTCCACATTGTGATAAGTATGCATAAATGAATAAATAAATGAATGAATAAATAAATAAATAAATAAATAAATAATACTTCATTCAATAATAAATTGCCCAGAATGCAATAAAAAAATTCAGCACACATTTTGCACTTGTTTCCCTTAAACCTTTTTCTGAAATAAGTCCTATATATTGTATGGAAAACATTTCTTAATTGCAAACTGTGCGGTACCCTAATATTTTACTCGTATTTAAATTTTCTTGTTGCTAGATCTGGACATTTTTGTTAAAAAATAAAATAAATAAAAAGTATTGTAATGTTTTCTATTGTGGTAAAAATTCTGAAATAACTTCAAGTCATTATACTGCAAATGTACTTTCACAACACAAGTATTCAGGAGTAAATCTCTTCCCACTCCATCGTTGCTAAGTAAAAAGAATCTACAAATGACAGTAATTTGCGAAGCATGCATTTAGGCAAAAATACATTCTGCATCCTGGGCTAATTATCCTCAATGCAGGAGCTAATGATGACTATTCAGAACTTTGTTAAACGCTGTTTAGTTTGGGAATGAAAACTTGGGTTTATTTTCTTCCCGAGGAGTAGAAGCGGTTGTTGATGAGAAGGTTCTTGAAGATGGTAAGTTTCTGGCTGAAGATGAGGGAGCACAGCTCTGGCACCATGGTCCAGATTGCTGTGCCATGTCGTCCATTGAAACAGGCTGAAAAGCTGCAGCTGCAAGCTTGTGGCGAACTACAACCACTCTGCTCTGGTGTCTCTAATGGATTCACAGACATGGCCCACCGAGCACAATGTGGCTCCCCCCCAGCCCAGATGCCTCATTCAGGGCCACTCATCAGCTGAAAGATTATCTGTCACCCTCTCAAATGCTAGAACATTATATATGCACAATGAATCTCACAACATGGAAGCAGGCTTGTGTGTCTTTTGGCAAAACCAAATAGTGTCCTAATGGATAAAATAAAGTTTTGATCACAATTTCTATTGACCAGGTGAGCTATTAAGCCACCTAGTGAGACATTTTAAAACTAATAGTTTCAATAATCTCTAAAATCAAATGACTAATCCTAGAGTATTTAGAATAACACTTTGTTGACGACATAAAAAAAAAAAAAACAGCTGAACACTGGACTGTGGGTTGTGTTTGTTCCCTGCCTTGGCAAAGGACTGAAACTGAGAGTTCATTGCTAAAAGATGCTTTAAAGTGCTGTTTCTGTTCATTCATCTCAAGCGTTTAGAGTGGGATGAGCAAAAAAAGCTTGTTCAAAGGAAATAAAGATTAGTTGCAAAATCCAATAAATATGATGGATTAGATAATGTTGTAAGATGATCTGCTACATGTGGCTGGTTGTAACACCTCTGAGGGCTTTTAGACTGCAAAGTAATTTAGGGAACAGTGACACAAAGGAGCCAAGACATTTCTTTCAAGCTGTGATGTTTGAATGGTGCTGCGTCAATAATGCTTACAAAAACCAGTGCCTTCACTGGCTTGGCTCAAGTTTGGGTTGTGGGGAGGAAAAAAATGGGAAAAGGTGACGATTTTCTCAGTTTTCAGAAACATTGCAGGTGTTCCAGCGTGTTAAATCACAAAAGGATCATAAACAATTAAAGGAGCTCATATTTAATCCATGGCAAGTGCAAACTGCCAACAAGGCAAGCTTTTTATGTTCGTGTTATAACAAACATTCAGCTGATTGCGAGATTCTCAGTAGCTAGATTTGTAAGCAATAAATAGGATTTTGACAAAGCTGGAGCCGAGAATTGTTATTTTTAGGAATTAAATAAGGATTCCCACACAGATTAGAGTCCAGGCAGGATGGAGTGGATGGAGAAAAGTTTCAGAAGTGATTTGTGACAAAAGGGTGTCAGCAAAGGTCAAAGGAAATGTTTATAAGACAGTGGTGAGACCAGCTATGTTGTATAATTTGGAGACAAAGACATAGACAAAGTGGCAGACATGAAGATGTTGAGGTTCTCTTTAAGAGTGACAAGGATGGATAAGATCAGGAATGAGATAATCAGAGGTACAGCACAGGTTGAACAGGGAGATAAAGTTAGAGAGGACACACTGAGATGGTTTGGACATGTCCAGAGGAGGGACAGTGGGTATAATGGTAGAAGAATGTTAGAAATGCAGCTGCCTGGAAAAAAGACAGAGGAGATGTATGGATGCAGTTAGAGAGGACATGGAGGTAGTTATAGTGGGGACAGAGGATGCAGAGGACAGAGTGAGATGGAGAACGACTCGCTGTGCTGACCCCTGAAGAGGGAAAAGCTGAATAAAGAAAAAAAATAAAATTTCTCAGTTTTTAGAATTTTTACTCTATTGTCTTACAATTTATTAAAAGTTGCAAATTAATACATCGTTATACTGTTGCATATTGTGATTTTTAGTTCCCTTTTGTATGCTGTACAATTTCCACTTCCATCCATCCATTAGCTTGACCTTAGGCCTGTCACGATAACAAATTTTGCTGGGCGATTTATTGTCTCAGAAATTGTTGATAAACGATAAAATTGTTTGAAATTTGACAATAATTAGTAATTATTGTCAAGTTTAAGAAGAAATGTTGGGTAGTTTGTTTTGAGTATAGTACCTTTTTTCGACCACCGGATGGCAGTATAAGACTGTTTGAACCGAAGGATGGATAGTGAGGGAGCGAGCAGCATGTCTCTTTAAGAAAAATGGGAGAGAGCCTCTTGACGTGACATGGGCTGTCTCTCTGGTTCTCAAAATGGCAGATGCTCTGTGTGATGTGAGCTCTTTAGTATAAAAATTTTCACACAAAGCTTTTAAACAAGTTCTCAGCTTCTTTTTGCAAAGAAACAATTTTTTTAGACGAAGGCACGGGTTTCAACCGTGAATTTTGGAGCTTCGACAAGACAGCGGTTTGTTTCCTCGAGGTCGGCCTGTTAGCTTAGCTCGTAGCTTAGCTTCTCAGCTTAGCTGCTTTTAATGATCCGTAAATGCAATTTTGGACAGTTAAATGGATTTTAAAGAGAAAAGAGAAAGGGAGGGGTCAGTGAAGAACACTGGTGTTGAGCTTTTTGTCATCCAGTGTCTTCAGTAGAAAGAGAGAGACATGAAGAAACATTAAAGTCGGTAAATAAAAATGAGGTTGATAATTTTAATTTATCATGCAATTAATTGATTTATTGTTTATCGCGACAGGCCTACTTGACCTGCTTCTTCCTTACTGGGTCACAGGGGTCACCGGTGCCCATATCCAGCAGTCACTGTGTGAGAGGCGGGGGACACCCTGGACAGGTTGAAAGTCCATCACAGGGACACAATTTCCACTTCTAAACTGAAATAAAGTTAAATCTTATTAGATTTACAAAAGCGAGCCAAAGTCAGCAATTCTGCAAAATCGTATGACACAATTGAACTTTTTTTTGTGAAGATTCCAATTATTTACGTTTTTCCAAATCAGTTTCTGAACTTAAACAGAAGTTTCCCCAATATGACAGGACAACATCTGTAGTTCACATTTTTCAGTGATGGCTGCAGTCGGACCTTATACGCACTACTTTCTGGGATCTTTCTTCATCACCATCTTCCCAATTGATTTAGAGATTTGCCAGTCTTTTCATTCATGCATGCTCCTCAGCCTTCAGCCCTTAAATGGAATGTAGCAGATCAGCAGCAGCAGCAGATTTTGCCATCTTTTTGCTGTCATAGCAGGTCTCCGGACCTTAGACAAGCAAAAGGATCAGAGAGAAATAATCATTTGGCTTTAGAGTAGTGACCTCCACTCATGCACACCAATGAATAACTGTGGGTGGAAGGAGTCCCTCAGGAAAGCACTTGCTTGCTACAACGTTTTCTTTCTGGACCAGCTGAATCACTAGTTCAAACAATTATTTGCCATGCACTTTAAGTTTTCACTTCTTAGATCTTACAGTGAATAAGAAAGAGCATGTTTACGGGTGACAGAGTTGCCGTCTCCTCTGTAGCTGGTTGCCTGACTGACTACGGTACCTCAGGCTCACTCCTGCAACTGGCTAAGCTAAAAATAGAGAAAACCCTTTTGCTCGCTCTTCGTTCTTTTTCTAAATATTTGATTTTGCAAAGTGTGTGTGGGGAACCCCTGCATGGAGAGCATCGCAGCCTGCATGAAAAATTAATCGGTGCACTGTTTAGATTTTTCATGCGTTGTGAAAAAGAGTTCAACAGAATTGATGTACACTTAGAGATTTTGTTTTAACAGTCCTGAGGAAGAAGTACACAATATTTGGGAAATGGTTTTTACCTGCCCTTTTGGTTTATCCCACACCTGGGCCACGTCAGCTGCTTGAGGTGGACATTGCTGGAGTTGTAGTTTTAAGTTAAGGAGTAGACGTCCAGTTCTCAGATGCTGATCAAGCTCTTAATACCTCTTGTGGCTTGTCATGTCTTTAAGAGGCTTATGCAGTAATGCCTGGAGGTAATGTGGAACAAAAGCCCTGTGGGTGGCCAGAAGGTTAATTTGAAAGTTGAAGCAGCTTTGATGTTCTTGCTTGTGCAGTCAAAAGGTCTGATAAAATACTTTCCCGTATATCTGGGCTCATTCATAAAACATTTCAGCAATATGACTACACAGACCATTCTTTCTTTGTGCTGTGTCTGGTTGTTCATAAATCACTATGGAGTTGGACTTGTCTGACACAGATGTAAGTTTTTTTAGCATTGCAGAACCAAAAGAGCCATTATGGAGCAGAACTCAGCTGTATTGATGTGGAGCGCAATGCAAAAAAAACCATGTGACAGACGTCTCCCTGATATTGTTTTTAAAGCATGATGAATTACCCCCGTTTAGCTATTCTCTTTGTGGTTAACTAATTAAAAAAAATGAAATACAAAATGGCTGTGCGCCATCACCAATGTCCCCTCCGTAATAATTCAATGCAATTCAGTTTATTTATATAGCGCCAAGACACAAAAGAAGTTATTTAAGGGCACTGAACAAAAACACATACTGTACATTATAAAAGCCATTTAGTAAAGTTATATATCTAAGGAAGGAAGGAAATTTTGTTACTTGTTTGATCCCGCTACTGGGTTGTTGCACAGAACAGATGTTATCCCTTTATTACATTATTGAGGTACAGCACTGGCTTACATTTTGACATGTCAACTGTTTTAGCTCTGTTACTACCTTGCTTCGTGGCCCAAAGGCGAATCAGGTGTGGGTTTGCTTGCCCCTCTGCAAGCCTACGCAGTATACAGGTTGTCCCAGACTTATGGCGCCATCGAGTTACGGCGTTTCGGACTTAAGGCGCCGCCCCAGTGACGTCATCACACCTCACGTTGCCTTTTTTATGCAGCATTTTATGTTTTTTTTTTCTTTTCTTTTTTTTTTTTTTTTTTTTTAGAGTATTTTGTTAGCTAACTGCTTGGAAACGCATTAAAACGGTGTTCTAAGTACGCTGTTGTTGTTTTACATTGAAAAAAACGTGTTTAAAAAGACGTTACGGCTGCCATGTGGTTTCAG
>JARVGS010000761.1:21062130-21079605 GCA_031762315.1 Hypsolebias antenori | reverse complement strand
TATTGTGTTAGCTAACTGCTTGGAAATACAGCAAAACGGCGTTTTAAGTATGCTGTTGTTGTGTTACATTGAAAAAAGTGTTTAAAACGCCGTTACCGTTGGCCATGTGCTTTCAGTTTCGGTTTACATTCAAAATCCGGACTTACGTTGGCCATGTGCTTTCAGTTTCGGGTTACGTTCAAATCGGTATACGACCGGGTCGTTGTAATGGAACTCAGACGTAAACCAAGTACTATCTGTATTATTCAAAATCTCAGTCCCCAGAAGAGTGGTAACAGATGGAAGAAATTAAGACTGAGATTTTGAATTAAAGGTTTTGCTTATTAGCCTTTAAAACTAGTTAGACATGCACAAAATGAGCTGAACACTGATTAGACAAATAGTTGAAGGTGATAAAACATCCTATAATGTGTGGATGCAACATCACTGTTTCACAGCACAAAAATAGAATGTATAATTTTTCCATTAAGATTATTATCTAAAATACACAAGTAGCCCTGAAACAGAAGACCACATTTGGGCTACACTAAGGTAACCAAAAGGGCTGCACAATAAATGGCAAATTTATTATCATCACAATATCAGTGAGAATATCAGCATCACAAAGGTCTGCTTGGACTGTAATAAATCAAAGTTATGTTTCAATTAACAGACTTTTGACTGGCCTTCATGCACTGGTTTAGATGATGTTGATGACAAAGAGAAGGTGAGGAGTGAGAAAAATATGACTTTTATCACTACTGATAGTGTCTTCAAAAGTTTCTGTATTTTGCATTCCTAAAAATACCATAATTTTTGCTGCAAATCACAGTTTTTTTTTTGTTGCATAAATTAGCATACCTGCGACTTGTACAGTGAAGTGACATATTTATGTTTTTCCCCTTATTTATAACCCTATTTTTTGCTGAGATCTGATGATTTCATTCATTCTGATGTGGAAAATATTGAACACTACTATTTTCAGCCACTAGAGGGCCTGCAACTAATAAGGCAAGTGTCATTAATAGGTAAAGGTGTCTATTAAAGAGAATCTTGGCTTGCCGTACCAAGCCACCTTCATTTCGCTCCGGAACTCCTGGAGCAAACGTCAAATCCGCTGCATTTTGCTGCGCCGCCCAGGCGAAATGCAGCAGATTTGACCATTAAAGTGCATTTATTAACAAAATGTTCAACTGAGACAAACCTTTACTATAATATCGAGCAAACAAATAATTGTTTTAGGTGGTTATTTTGCTAAATTTCAAAGAAACGCATAGCGAGTCGTCCCTCTGCGTGCTCCCGCTTCCTTGAATCGGCTTTTGAAACGCAGCTGATTTGATCAAAGTGCATTTATTAAGGAAACTTTTTTTTTTCACTTTGTTAGACATATTTGGACTGATGCAACTTATATGGCAGTGTGGCGTTTATGGCAGCAAGTATGGTAATATATTCTGTCTTCACATGAGGATATCTGACAGAGATCATTTAGAATGAACCCAACAGCCCAATGAGTCTTTGCTTTAGTCTAATATGAACAGTTGGGCTAAAAGCAGAGTTATTTTGCAAATAATTTATAGATAAATTATAAATGCTTGTGCTTATTGCTTATTTCAGGATTAACTAGTTTGCAACCCACAACAAACGAGTCTTGTTTGTTGATTTTTATTTTCTACATTGATGCAAAAAGTTTACAGTTCCAGCCTGGAAGGTTCGGCTCCGGTAAAGTTGAAGAGCTATAGTTTCACATGGCTCTTGTTTTGCTGCATTGTGGGTGGAATGTTGCGCTAACGTTGCTGTGACATGTTGGCAGATACGGCAGAGGAAAGCAGAAATCTGCAATGTCTGTGTGAAAACACATGATGTGGTTTCGATGCAAACATCTGGACACAATTTAAATTTTATGAACTCACCAGAAAGCTTAAACTAAATATAAAAAACATGGTGTGTAAAAGCTATCGCTAATTTATAGAACCGTGCTAACCGGTCATGCTGACCAAACATAAAGTTCAAAAAGCTCCAGCAGAAGAGCTTATTTTGTGAAATCAATTTGTTTGCTTTCTCAAGTTTTAGTAGAAAAACTTTTCTATTTTTCTTGTAATTGCGAAACAATTATGTGAAAATGAAAAGTTCTTGTTTTCTGTTTAAATTCATTGTTCTTATTGCTCTTATTTCTGATAAAATAAAATTAAAAAAACTGTTTAATAGTCATTCTGAAATTATTTCTTGTTATTCCGGCAAAAACTTTTTTTTTTTAAAGACTGAAATAGCAAAATATATTAGCTGGAGACACCGAGAGGTATTTACATAATTTGAATGCCTTGTTCTGCTTCCTACATTAGCCCAAAATTTTACAAACCCTAAATAAATACATAATGACAATTTATTTTAGAAAGAGCAACTGTAAGCCGTATCTTGATTTAATGGAATTATTATCTACAGCCTTTCCGCTATTTATAAGCTATGTTCTGTATTTATCATCGCCTGTCACCTTCTCTTATGTTCTTTTCAACATGTGATGTTTTCCTGCAGAGAATCCCTGGAAGCAGCGGAGTGTTTGTGTCATTAAAGCGCAGACGGACGCATCAGAAACAGAGCTCCCGCTGAGTTGACTTGTTTTACTTTAAAGAGTCCGAAACAGTTTCCACACAAACAGGGCTTCATTTTAAAACATCTGTTTTAGACGTCCATCGGTCCCCAGCTTCTGTTTTCTGCTGGAGGGAGGGAAAAACATCAGAAAAAAGGGATGCACGATATTGGATTTTTGGCCAATATCTGATATCCCAGTATGTTAGAACTTGCTTGGCCGATAACCAATACCAATACTAATATTTTTTTTTCTCTTAGATCTATTTACAGAGACTGCAAAGCTTTCTCTGCTGTGGGATTAAAATACTACATTATTCTGTATGGTCTTTACTGTATTAATTTGACCTGCTACCAAATGCAGATGATAAAAAGGGGCTGAAAATGATGTAACACTTCAACTTGGATTATGTTTAATGTCAAATTTTGTCTCTCTAACACAGTGACAACACTTGAATAGTGCAAATTAGAAAATTTTCTCAAATCTAAACTCAGCTTGTTCACAAGCGACGTGAAAAGCACATAAGTAGTAGTGCATTAATACTTGATAGTTTCTTAAATTAAAAATTAACTTAAAACTAGGGCTGGACAATATGGCCAAAACTTTTATCACAGCATATTTCTTAATTTCGGTTGATAACGATACAATTCCGATATCGATATAAACAATAGAAAAGCCTCAGAAAAACTGTACAAACTACAAATAAATTAATGTTCCCCTTTTGTTTGTATTTAGCCTTCAAAGTAATTTGAAATCACCGTCAAACATAAAACTCTGAACTTTGTCAGTATTAATAGTTTCAACTTTAAACAACAACATAACCTAACCCATGCAGTTTCTCTTTTGATACAGCTGGGGGTGTTGTTTCAGGGCCACGTTGGCTCAAACTTTTATTGTGCTTCATCTTCTGACTCTCAGCGTATTCTATCAAGTGGAAAAGTAGAACAAGTTACTGTAGATGTGTTCCCACCGCTAGTTGGAACGACTCTCCGGCACATTTTTCAGCACACTGAAACCTGCGACCAGTTCCACACCACCGAATTAGTCTTTCCTCTCTCATCTATTATGTCATCTGCTTTCTGTTCACTTGTGAAAGCTTGTTCAGTCACATGCTGACGGTCATGGGCACTCATTTTGAAGCGAAAACTTACTGCGCATTGGAGCTCTACCGCTGACTCCTTCAAGCCGTGGTGTACTTATGTAGTTGTGTCACGACTTTTTCTGTTCAGGTTGTAACTGAAGCTGCCACTTTAACCAGAACAGAAAAAGAAATGTGTCAGTGAAACACTGTAATCATAGTGTAATGTATATCGGAATATCGAAAATGTGCTTAAAACTCATATCGTTATTGAATAAAATGATATCATGAAATATATCGATAATGAATTATTGTCCAGCCCTACTTAAATCAGAAGCCTAATACGTGGTTATACAATCTTAATGATCAACTCAGATCTATATGATCTCTGCTTTGTGCAGGCATCCTTCTCACTGGGTTGTCATACAAAAACAGCACCTTGTTTTCGACGAGTTATTTTGACGGAATGGCCGATGTTCGATATTTAACTTTATCGCAAATATCGTCCAATACCGATATAATGCCAATAATATTGTGCATCCCTATCAGAAAATGATTGAGAAATTAAAAATTTAAATCATCAGGTTAAAGGTTACGTTCTAATTTAATTAAAGTCACATATTTATAACAAAATAATACATGGACTGCAAAAATTATTAAATAAAAATCTTATTTACCCATAATTTATTTTGCAGCCGTTCAGTGGAGGTCAGACCAGCTCAGTCTTAGCAAGACTTAGACAAAAACTAGAAAAGACTGTAGTAAACCACTAAATATCTGTTTGAACACTAAAATAAATTAAAAAATATATTGTTCTAACTAGAAATATGCTGTAACTTGAGATTAATCTGCAACACTAACAGTTGTATCAAATAAAATCTGAAGTTGTTGCACTGAAGTTAAATTTTTCAGAGAAGCACGCACTTATCACGAACTGAGGTAAATGTTGACTGAAAGTCTGACTCAAATTTTGTTTGTCGGCAATCATGTGGAAAATGAGTATAAATGAGTATGAATAAATTATTCACACATAAACAGATCATTTGCTGTGATCAGGCACAATCAGAATACAAATTTCAACATTTTTATTTATTTTTTTCTTCCTGCTTATTGTAGGCAGACACTAACCGAACTAATTTAGCCGATGATCAGTACAAAACGTACAACATGCATGAAAAATAATACTGTATATATATTTTTTAAGCTTTGTTGGGAGCCATAAAAGCTACCTATTGAAAGCAGAAGCTAGAACACACTTCTCCTTGGGTCTTGTTTGGAGGCTTTCAGTTGTCACTTTTTGGATATAAAGCACACCTTGCGTGTGATGTTTTGATCTTCCGTGTTCAGTGTTAGAATGTTTGTGCATGTGAAGCTCTGTAAACTTGCTGACCATAGTTAAATAGAAAAAAACTTCCACAGACTAAAATAACAGGATGATTTTGGGTGCATTTAGCTGGATGCATTTAGCTGGATGCATTTAGCTGGATGCATTCAGCTGGATGCCACTGACCAGATTTGCCTTCTCTGAAACAACCCCCACTGTTTTTAAAGCATCTCAGAGAAAAGAGGAAATACATTTCAAAATGTAGCTTCCAACCACATAATAAAATGGCTGCCGGTTGAATTTTGGTTGCATTAGCTGAGTAAAAGTTCATGAAGAATTCACTATTGTTATCCATTTTTCTTCCATACTTTTTTCGGCGTGATTTTCGACCCACACTTTTCAAGCTATTTCAACAAATCATAAATCAAAGCATTCAGCTCTTTCTCTGCTCTGACTTTTGGCATGGTGCAACTTTAGCTTTTTGAAATATTTAGTCTTTTCTGCCTTTTTTTCTCCCCCTCATAGAAAATGAATTAAGCTCATTTTACATCCTTCTAATCTTTAGAGCAGACCTTTTACTGTTCCTTGTACATTTTGTTCTGGTTCATCTTCCTTGTGCAAATTTAAACTTTTTTCCAGCTACTTTCAGCTATTTTCAACTGTTTTTCAGCTGTTTTGCACTCTTTTCGGGATCTTTCAGCTAACTAACTTTGGGGTGGCTGTGGCTGAGTGGTTAGAGCAGACATCCTCCAATGCAAGAGTTGGGGGTTCGATTCCACTAGCAGTCACATGTCCAAGTGTCTCAGGGCAAGACACTGAAGCCCTCATTGCCTCCTGTGTGTCTCATTGGTGTATGAATGTGATAAAGTTCTGATTATTCTCTTTAGAATGATTTGTTCAATTAGTTCTGTAAAGATCTAGTAGAGTGATGTATGAATGGGTAAATGAGGACACAGATTGTGTTGTAAAGCACTGACTATCTTGATAAAATAGAAAGGCACTATATAAGTACAGTCTATTTACCGTTTGCCATTTAACTACAACATTTTTGTGCTTCTTCTAACTTCTTTCTGCTAATTTCAGCTTGTTATGCTCCTTTTAGCTTATTTCTGCAAGTTTCAGCTTTTTCTACTATTTCAGCTACTAAATAGCTGTTTTATGCTAAATTGAGAATTTTCAGCTGATTCCGCATTTTTTGCACTCATTTCAACTTTTTTTCAGCCCAAGTCAGTGCTCTATCCTCTTCATTATGGTAATTTAACTTTGTTTTTAGCTACTTTTCAGCTGTTCTTTGCTAATTTCAGCTTTTTTCCAGATAATTTTAAGTTTTTTTTATGCTCATTTCTGCGTCTTTCAAAGTAATTGGGCAATCTTGTGTTCTTTCTGCTTTCTTGTGCTAATTTAAGCTTGTTCTACCTTTTCAGCTACCTTTACAGAAAATTTTCAGCTAATTTCAGCTGTTTTCAGATTGATTCAAGTTTTTCTTGGTAATTTCTGCTACTTTCAGCCTAATTAACTTTGCTTTCACCTTGTTATGCTCCTTTCACGCTTTTTCTGCTGTTTCAATTAGCTGTTTTCATGCTAATTTTAGATTTTTCAGCTAATTCCACTTTTTTCTTTTTCTTTTTTTAGCTCATTTCACCTCTTTCCACTTCCTTCTCATAGGTTGAACCTCTTTCTGCCTTTTTGGCTACTTTAGATGTTTTTTGCTACTTTTAGCATTTTTTTAGCTGATTTACTAATTTTTGCTCTCATTTATGCTTATTTAAACCAAATTCAGCAAATATTTGTTCTTTCTGCTACTAATTTAGGCTTGTTCCTCAATTTCAGCTAATTTCAGCATGTTCTTTAGCTAATTTCAGCTGTTTTTCAGCAAGTTCTTCAGCAATTCACACTGCATTTTTGCAGGAAATGCTATTTCTCAAGATTTGGTTCTTGTCTTATTAAGTTTACCCAAGAACTTGTACTTGTCTTAATATCTGGTTCCTTTGTACTTTGTTTCTAGTTATGTTCAAACAGTTTATTTTCACAAACTGCGACTTTGCTTTTTGATTTATTTACCTCGTTTGTTTTCTTAAAACTTACATTTTATTTATCTAAAATGTTATTTATAGGACTTGGCGGGTAGCCAGGGTTCAGCTTGGATGAAACATTCAGGAAGTTTGCAACTCCAGTGGAACTGATGTTAAAATGCAAGAAACTGGTTGCTCCACTTAAGATGTTTACTGTTTGGTGGGGAAACAGTTTGCTGGAACTCCTCTGACTGATGAAGCCCTCTGGATGGAAGGTGAAACGTTTCTATAAAAAAGAAACTGTCCAGATGACCCAACTGAGAATTAATGGGATGATGTTAAAATGTTTTACTGAAACACGCACAATGTGTCTCTCTCCGACACAAACACTCATAAACATTTTGCTGTTTTTTCAACACAAGTTGATCTGTAGCCTCTCTGACAGCTAATGTGAGATCCAGTTAAAAATGATCGTTTGTTAATTTTAGAAGCATTTGTTTTCTACCATGAATACATATTGGTAACGTATGCAGCTCAGCATAACATGAAATAACATAACTCCTCCTGGTTCGTTCTAATCAGATTGGATATGTTTGGGAAAGAGGCCCCTCTTGTGTGGGATGTGTGAGCCCGTCAGTGTGACCCCATATCTGCTGCTGTCTGTCCCGATTTGTTCCGCACTGCTCAGGGCAAAGCTCGCCAAAGAAAACCCGGGCCACGCTCGACTGCGTTCGGTTTAGACAAAGTCAAAGTCCTGTTTTACTTACAGGAACCGTTCCCACACTAAAAACCCCGTCAACGTGTTGCTTCCTTCCTCCTGTCTGCAAATCAGTTATCGCCACAGTAAATCTGAGCCTCAGAGTCTACAAGTCTACTGTAAACATTTTGTAGGAGTGACACTTTGTTATACATTTAAATGTTATTTATTCATCAGTATGACATTATTTTAGTGTCGCAGTTGTGTGACATTACAGGGTCCTTTGTCTGCTTTCTAGTCTTATGAATAAATATGATTCAGTCTTGTTTCTTTCTGCAGGCCGACCCTGACCATGACCCACAGGAACCTGACGGGCAGTTGCAACGTGAACTGCGGCTGCAGGATCCACGAGTACGCCCCGGTCTGCGGCTCAGACGGCATCACCTACTTCAACCCCTGCCTCGCTGGATGCAGCGCCGTGGGCAACGACAGCACCGGGGTGAGGAAAACGAAAACTGGAACTACTTCCTGCCTTTTCCTCGTCAAATATCTCTGTAGTACGAAGGTTAATTTCTGAGTGGATCCTTGTTCTTTGAGCACAGGTGAGGAACTACACGGACTGCGGCTGCGTGCAGAGCAGGCAGGTCATCACGCCGTCCTCTGGCGGTCAGGTCAACCAGCTCCAGCTGGTCATCGTCAAAACGTACCTGAATGAAAACGGCTACGCCGTATCAGGGAAGTGCGACCGAACCTGCAACACGCTCATCCCTTTCCTTATATTCCTCTTCATCGTCACGCTCATCACCGCGTGCGCTCAGCCCTCCGCCATCATCGTCACGCTCAGGTCAGAAACGTTCGATCCACTGTCCGGGTTTGATCGTCAGTGCAGCAAATTGACCTTTTGCCCTCCTCAGGTCCGTTGATGAACAAGAGAGGCCTTTCGCACTTGGGATGCAGTTTGTTCTGCTCCGAACTCTCGGTACGTTCCCGTTCATGACGCTGGGCGATCGTTAACCCAAGAAACCTTTAATGAATTTTAATCTGTAGGCTGCACACCTCTACTTAAACATTTCCTCCTGCTGTCATTCTTCACCTCACTATCAGCCTGCAGCTTTAGACAGAGCAGGTCTGTGGTTGAATTTCCGTCAGTGTTTGTGCTCATCAAACCATTCATGACATCTGACCAACTAAATGCTGCCACCAGCTGGTACAAACCAAGAGTTTCTCATAAAACTCAAACTATCCACTCATACTTTGAGAAAAAGATGCAATTTCATTATAATGTCTTATTGAATATATTTAAATCAGACTTTTGATCCTGAAGCTGGGACACGTTTCTATAAAACAGCAAATGGAACAAATTAAATACGATTTATTCTTAACGTTTGTATTTTATCAGGAGTTTGAGACTATTGTGTTGTCATATTGTTTTGACTTTAAATTGCAACTAAAACTAGTTTTCTTTTAAATCCCCTAAAGCTCGGGTGTCCAACACATGGTCCGAGGGCCATTTGTGGCCCTTAAGAGTGATTCTGTGCGGCCCAACAGCTGCAGTTTAAGAATGGTATCATTTTGTCCAGCAGGCTTAAAAGGTCTATGCAGATTTTTTGCAAATTAGTTGGTAATCCTTTTTAATATACTGTTTAAGTTAATGTTATGTTCATCTCAAAATGAGCAATATTAAACAAAATACAAACATTTGGCTATAATATATTTATTTTCACTTCATGGTACAAAGCACCAAACACATTTACTGATTTCTACCAGAAAGGAGAGTTTTGATTAATGATTTATAAAACTTGGCTAAATATTGCAGATGATAAAATAATCAAGAGGGAAACTGGACATTTTTAAATGAATATAATGTGGTGTCATCTACATACGAGTTGATCTACTCTATCAAACCTTAATGAATCTGCTGTAGCTACAACAGCTGGATGATTTTTCAGAACTTCAATCAGCCTTTTGGGCCAATTGACCCCCTTTTAAAAGGACACTTACTCAAATTATGCTTTTTTTCTGAGGACAGACTAAAATGAACTTTTAAATACAAGAAAACAACAAACACAGACCCAACAAATCAAATAAAGTAAATCCTTTTTTATTAAAAAAAATATAAGCTTAGTGTTTATGAAGCTTTTAATGTTTTGGATCTACAACAATTTAAAACTCTTTCTCCACCAAAATCAGTAAACTTTTGTCCTTTCTCTAAAATAATGTTCACGTTGAGTTAAATTCACATTTTGTGGCTCACGAGTCTTTTCATCTTGATAATTTTGGCCCACACATGAAAAAGTTTGGACACCCCTGCAAGTGAATAAAATATTTTGTTTGACATAGTAACAGCCAGTAATTGTTGCATCTTTCCTTCCTCAGCCTACATCCCTACACCCATCTACTTCGGTGCTGTGATTGACACCACCTGCATGCTCTGGCAGCAGGACTGCGGCGTGCACGGCTCCTGCTGGGAGTACGACGTTACCTCGCTCCGCTTCGTCTACTTCGGTCTGGCCGCCAGCTTAAAATTTGTTGGCTTCGTCTTCATCTTCCTCACCTGGTATTCGATCAAGCACAAGGAGGCACGGGCCGCCGAGCGTTGGCGCCAGCACCTTCCTCCTCTGGGCACAGTCAGCGAACTGATCTGCCACGCCGGGGGCCAGAAGAGCCACGCCCGCACACTCTCCTGCCCCGTCTACATCCCGCCTCGGCCCGATCCGCCCGCAGTGCTGCTGCTCAACCGCGGCCGCAGCAGCTTCAGCTGCCCGGGTAACGTCCTCAAAGCAATAACTCCCCCCGTACTGTTGCCGTATCACCACCGAGGCTCGGCCCACGTCTGAACGCACGCCACGTCCCTCATTGTGCCTTCCTGTTTGTGTTTCTGCACTGCGCATCTGCTTCATGACTGACAGGCAGAGACACAGGTGGGCCCGCTGAACCTAAAGGGCTGCTCATCGTTCACACAAACAGGAGGCGGAGCTAAGTTTCCCACGGAGCGTGGTTTGGACGATGGACGAACATCAAATGGTGCTACTGTTCATGGCGGGGCATTAAAATCTCTGTTCAGACAGATGAGTCATCAACATGACGTCTAAAGCACAACAGACGAACCTGCACTATGCAAAAGTCTGCATACAGCTCCCTCTGTGTACCTCGTCGTACACATACACACAAACACACACCTTGTTGTTTTTCAGCTCGTTTCTTGTCTCGTTTTCCGCAGCAGAGCTACTCTTTCATCCGATTCTCATTTTGTCTGCGCAGTCAAATGTGACAACGGGATCTTTTTTTTACTTTCCCCGACAACTTTCTTCGCTCGGTTTCCTTAACAGTGCCTGTCGGGCTGTTCCGGTCAGTCCAGTACACAATGCGAGCTGTCAGAGTTCACTCGCTACAGGAAAGCCAGTAAATATGACGATTCTCTCTCCGCTGCCTCAACGTTTTGTAAATGGAAGCAGCCGTCACCGATCAAGTTATTGAACTTTTCTCAGCGCCTTCACAACATGTAGCTCAAATCAGATAAGCAACAACGATACAATGCTGTGCTTGATTATTAACCAAGCGGCAAACGAGGAAGATAAAAAATATTTTAGTGCTGAAGCTACTGTAGGGTTGAAAATGTGTCACGAATGTGGTTTATTTTCATCCCATTTTAAAAGCGACTGCTTCAAACTATAAGCTGAACCATTGTGGCTTTGTAGAGTATTTGCTTCTCCATTCTAGTGGTCATCAGATGTACATAGTAGGTGTTTAGCTATTTAGACTTTTAAAGATTTGGCTCGGCAAGCATCAACAAGAAAAACCGGCAATGTGAGTTTTTTAGGTGTTTGTCGCCATCTAGTGGACAAAACTGATAACATGAAATGTGTTGCCACATTGAGCAACTGGACTATGAAAAATACTGTAAGTGGTTCAACTTCCCAAAGAGTTTATGTAGGAAAATAAATATTTGCCTCTTTCTGCAGGCAAAACATGCAATATTAAAGCTTTTTAGTGGTAAAGTTAATGTTCAAACCACCTGCAGACGCCAGAAACACAGTTTCTATTCAAGTGTCAAGATTTTGTTCCTTTAGTGTTCTGATATTTATCAATCACATTTTGAAAGCCAATTTTTACACCATTATTTACAGGAGAAAAAAGGTGGTTAGAAGTCAAATAGTTTTTTTTTTTTAATGATCCTGGTTTACTTTTATTCAAACAAACAAGGAGTTCAATGGTGTAAATGCAATTTCAAAGTTGCCAGTTTGGTCTAGAGTGGCGGTGAAAGTTAAGTGGTTTAAGCTAATAAAAGCACGTATTCTTAAGTGATTGTCGTGTAAATAAAAAGCAAATGAAGTGTATTACTGAGCTCACACATAGCTAGAGTTAATTAACCCATTGTATTTAGATTTAAGGAAGGAAAAAAAGCCCGACCGATACGGAAATTTTGGCTGTTAGCTGGGTGAAGCAAATGGCTGAAAATATCTGTACTTTGTCCACCCCAAGAATCTGAACAACTACTTTAAAACCTGTTTTAACACGGACGTTTTGAAATGGTCTTCCCAATGTGCATTCACACACAGGATTGACGAGTTTTATTGTGATTTATTTTACAGAGCAGTTAAAATAAACTTGACGCGCTCCGTTCAGTAAATTACGCTACACAGTATTTGCTCCCTGCTTCACCTGCGCTGAAAGTGAAACTTAAAATGAACGGCCATGACTTAAAAGTCCTCATGCGCCCTCTGCTGGATTTATTGTACAATTACACCTCCTGCACGCAAGAACATGGCTTGTTCCCAGTGTTTATACTGGTGCATAATGGGACAATTATCACCAGTGCGGATATATGGGCCATAACGATGTATCAGACAGGCTCTAGAAGATGGATTGTGAAATTTATTATTGACACTGAGCTTTTCTAACAAATTCATAATTTATGCCCCGTCAATGTTGTATTGATGATCTTTTCTTACATTGCGCTCCATCTCACCAAACACAGCTAAACTGTAAACTTGAGCTTCAGCAGACTCTTTTAGCAGCTTGTGAAACTAAAAACTGCTGAAATTAAAACAAGACCTCTGCAGACAAAACGTTTATCTTTTGCACTCAAGACAAATATTGTAGCAAATAAACTGATCATCCAGCGATGCCGCACAGTGTTAGCGCTTCATCTGCTGCTTCAGCGTCCGGCTCTCCAACACAGAAGACTTGAAGTTACGCTCGTCCCTCGCTTCAGTGTTTCAACTGAAGACGAAAGGTGTTGTTCCTCGGGAGCAAAAGTCTAATGGATGTTTGTGAACACATGGTTTACAAATGCCTTGAATACTTGATATTTGTCATTAAAAAAAACCTGAAAACCAACTTGTTTGAGTCATTAAGTTTGAATTCATGTGACGCGAGTGTGAAATGGTCTTTATTAACAGCATTGTGTCTTTATAGACTGTCAGAACAAAATGTTTTCGTGGAAAAGCGATCTTGACAAAGGTGTTTTAAAGCACTTTACCTTAAGCAATTGTTGCAGCTTTTAGATATTTATTTAATACAAAACGATACAGTTTAGGTCACGTTTTCAGTTGCATTTTGGCCGTTTGCACACTGGGCTTCAAACGATCCAAAATACATCATTTTTGCACAATGGACGTTTTCAAAACGTGTTTCAACTTCAATCGCTGCCATACCGATAAAGTAGCCTTTAAATAAATTGAGTTATTTATTTAAAGGCTGCAATGACAGATTTGCGTTTAGGCAAAGCAAAAATGTGAATTTTGGGATCTTTTCTATCAGAGTCGAGGCTTAAAATGAAATATTTACTTAAAAACTACAGCGAAATTCAATAGTTATTCATCTGTTCGATTGCTGAAATGGTTTCACCTCACACCGTCCCCCCCCTATAAAAAAAAAACTTTTATTAAATATTATTAAGCAACATATCTATATGGAAATAATAATCTTCAATACCAACTCTGAAGTACAGCTGCCTGAAGGCTTTTGTTTTGATACTAATATTTATATGTACAGCAGAAAAAAAAAATGTTTACATTTATTAGAAATATTGTTTACTAATAAATGCAGGCACCAGTAAAAACTTTTAAAAAAAAAGTATGAACCATTTTAATACTTGTACAATCGCAGTGACTGTGGCGCTGCTGCTGCAAAGCTGCTTTAATGGCAGTGTCTGTGTCACCATGGCAACCAGAAGCTGTCCAGCCTGACTCAGAGGGTCTGACTGGAGGGTTGAGAGCCGCTGCCCTCGTAGTCCAAGCTGAGGGGCAGAGACGGCTTCGTGGGGGTGTTCAGTGTCACACCGACAGTCTGAGTGGGGGCGGGGCTTCTAGTCTGCACCTTCGGCCTCAGATTTTGTGGTGAGAGCGGGATGTAGACTTGGGCCTGGAAGATGTCCTCTTCATCAGGGTCCAGCCTGTAGCCAGGACCATGTGGGGGTTTGGTGCCTTCGCGCTCAGGCTTCAATTGGGCTTGCAGGCTGGTGTGCGTGCGCATGATGCCGTCGTGCCGCGCCTCCAGCTCGGTCATTCCATTCCCGCTGAACAATCCCTCCTCCAGCGGCCACGCGTCGCTCCCGAAGGCGACCTCGCCTCTACCCGACCACGCCCCGAGTCTGCCCTCGGCGCTCTCAGGAAGGTCGTTCACGACGGGATGCGGTTTCTCTCCCGGCGTGGGCGGTGCCGGAGGCGTTCTGCTGGGGACGGGGGTGGTGACCGGGTCCGGCCAGTCGTCACTGGTAGAGGCCAGCTCTTCTCCGCTGCCGTCTTCGAGGCCTCCACCCCCGGCCCCAGAGCCCAGCTCTGGCAGGGTGGAGTTGTCAGGCGTTTGGGTTCGGTTGTTTCTGTTTAAAACGTGTCTCAGTGCAAACATTTTATCAGCGTCCTTCTGGAAGTTGGCCCAGTTGTCTGGGCTGGGGCTGTAGTCAGGCCTACATTCATACAGGCTTTCGTTTATGCTATACAAGTCCTCCAGCGCCTGCCAGTTCACCTCCTCGTCTGTCAGATTGGGCAGCTTAACCCTGTCGTCCGTCCCATACCGGCTGTGTGCTGCCAGGCGAAAAAAAAAAAAAAGAAGAGGACGTTAGAAAGCTGAAGTGGAAAGAACAACAAACTCGTCTTAAAACATGCAGCCTGGTGCAGGGTTTCTGTCCCCAAGCAACACACACACACACACACACTTTAGAGCTGCACTCACATCGAGCTCAAGCCTGGAGAAGTGCAAGCATGCTGACTTTTGCTAATTTAGATTAGAAAGATAGACTGGAGATGAAAATATGTAATGCTCCATCATAGACTAAAAGGCATATTACCATATTTATTGGACTATAAGGCGCATTAAGACAAAAAAAACAAAAAAAAAAACAAAGTCAAACTTTATTCAACTCATTCACAATAACCACATAAAATCAGTTCAAGGTCAGTAAACACAACCAGAATTAATATGTAACCTGATTTTGAGAAAAATTAAAGGATTTTAAGTGCACCTAATGGTCCGAAAAATATGGTAAATATGATAAAGGTCAATAAAATGCAAAATCACATAACCTGGAAAAAAAAAAGGTTGAAGAATTAAAAAGTGCTTAGAAATACAAAAAACTTAAGTTGCTACGAAATAGTTTACCCCCAGAAAAACAAAGATTTTAAACCTCAAGTACAAATTTAAAAAATATATAAAAGGCCAGCAGCAAAAAAGCAGAAATAAAAGTTGAACGTCTGCAAGAAAAATGTGCATCAGTGTCGTTTTGGGTGTCCCTGTGTGATCCGAGGTCCTGGAACTAGAGCAAAACGAGTCAGCGTGAACGGAGAGACTCACAGGAAGGACAGGCTCCGCCTCCTCTTTGACCACTTTCGCTGCTGCTGTCGTCTGGTAAGCAGGTGCCAGAGAGGTCAAGAGGTCAGCGTGGGCTCAGACGTGATCGTTCTACCTCTAACAAACGGCCATGAGTGGATGGGAGAGCTACTCTGTGTCATGATGAACTAAAACAGACTGCCGTGAGGCTGCTTCTGGACGAGGCTAATATTACATGGAATGAGATGGGAAATGGGAAGAAATTCACATTTTGGGGACTAAAATATTTGGATTTTTATTAAAATTTGATGAGAAGACTGATTATCCTTTCATGTCTTATTACTGCACATGAAGCTACATCTGGATGCATTAGGCTGGTTTTTGCTAAAAACAAAAAATTACATATATCTGCCAATCAGCACTTTAAAAGCTAACTAGAACGTTCCTGGAGAAACTTTGACGAGGCGGCCATTTTTAAATTTTGATTTGACAGTAATGTGTGTTAGGGTTGGCTCTCAGCTATACCACGAATCAATGAGTTAGTCATGTTTTCTTTTAAGCTATGGTGACCATCTTGGTTTTTTTAATTATTTTGGATTCAGTATGTGATGGGGAACATTCTCAGCTATAACCAAACCAAATTTCAGCTCTGTATGTTTAAAAATACCCGTGTTAAACCATTTAAATGTAGCTTTGGTGACCATCTTGAATTGCTTTTTATTTGTTTATTGGGCATTGCTCTCAGCTACCACCACACCAAATTTTATCTCAATATCTCTAAAAAAAATGGCTAATTTACAGTATTTTTCTTTTTTTTTTTTTTTTTTTTATTTCAGGTGGCCATTGTGGATATTATATTTGCAACCAGTCTATGAAAAATGATTGATAAAAATGCCTTTGTTTGCAAATTACGTCACCATGGTAACTCAAAACACCAATAAAAGTAATAGCACACATCACGGTGCCGAGCCGGTCGTTTTGATATAAAATTTGTAGGGGTACACCTTGCGGTTTGGGCCACATTAAAGTTAATGGAAGAGGAAGATATAAAGTTAAGAAACCCTTGTCAGGTGGATAATAATAGGTGGCTCCTTTATAGGCGGTCCCCAATAAAATGATTTCAGAAAGCCAATGTGCTCAGAATAAAATAATGCACCATAATGCTCTCTGTAAACCTTTATGCAAATGATTTTTATCTTAAAATATTGAGTTTCAGTTATCCTTCATAGATGATATTTATTGTAAATCATCACATTTTGTATAAATCACCTCTATAGTCAGTCTTCATATCTGCCTGTGTTTTTATGGGGTGACTATGAAAAATAGCACAGGGTTTAATTAATTTATAATAAGACGTCTGTATTTTATTAAAATTATTTCCATTTCCTGAAAAGTTTGATATTTGGAATTTTTAAAAAAGGTTTCTGCACTAAGATTTAAACATAGAGAGGAAATCAATCATCTTGTGTATTTATTCCCCAAAAGGTCAACTTGTTCGTTAAAGCGATAGTTCAGAACTTTTGAAATGGGGTTCGGTCGAAAAGGGTATAAACACATCATCTTACCTGTTGTAGATGGCTATTTGAATATCCTCAGCTTGGAGAAGTACAGTTTAGTTATTTTAAGGTTTTTGTGAACAGTATTTAATAAATCTTTCCATCATGGTATTGTTTTGCATTACATGATAACTCAAACCGTTTATCTCAGACTCGCTCTATTGCGGCTTTTCAAAGTAAGATTGGACATGACACACAGTTGGCTGAATGATGGATGAGCTGCGCGATCAGCATGGAATTTCAATTTAAAATTAACGTTTAAACTTTTGTGCAGCCCACACTGCAGGATAAACTTCCTGCTGCAGCTGATCAGCTGTTCTTGTGCAGAGCGGAGAAGTGGGCGTGGCCAAGAGCGCTTGCAGTTGGAAAAGAGCAGAAGAGGCAGGGAGCTGAAATCATGACATTCTGTGCTCTTTATATATATAAATACAGGTAGTCCTCGGGTTACGACGGTCTCGAGTTACGACATTTCGCC
>JARVGS010000761.1:21048679-21060586 GCA_031762315.1 Hypsolebias antenori | reverse complement strand
GCCATGTTGGTTTTAGTTTCGTTTTTGGCCGCACCGGGAGCCGGTCCCGGTAACCGGCTTTTTCGGTATCCGGCCGGCCCGTTAGAACGGAACTAAGCCGGATACCGAGGACTACCTGTACACATTTGAGCCACGCTACAGTTCGCTTCAACCGAACTGAGACCTAGGCTTTTAGGCGGACTAGAGTTTGCTTTTTTGGTCCACATTAGAGTTTGATTGTGCATTCACACCTCCCCAAACAAACCGGACTTTCTAGGCAAATGGACTAGAGTTCGATTAAAGCGGACTAAACAGGGCTGGTGTGAATGCACCCTGAGATAAGAAGTTGAACACAATGTTTGGCGACATGGTTTGCCCGTGGTGTCAATGAGGAATACAGAACCTCAACTTACCCTCGCTCCACCAGGAATGTATCTCTCCAGACTTTAGGTTTGCGGTTGGACTTGAATCTGAAAAAACAAAATGGACAAAGTTTATGGGACTCATTCGGTCCTTCTGCTACAACACTTCTGGTACAGAGCTGAAGCTACAGTTTACCAGTTCAGGTAAATGCTCGAGTTTTATACTGGACCAGTTTTGCATCTCTGGCAGCATTCAAGTGCAGTTATAAAAAATTATACGCACTTTGTAAAATACAATTTTGAACCCACATTGTACAATGTTAGTACAGTGAGGTTTCGTGAAGAAACACATGATTCAGCTTGCAAACAAATTTAGCAGAAATCCTAATAAATCGAGACCTCAGCGACTTACAGCCAAAGCTCCACAGCCAAGGAAAAATCCACTAAATAGCCCAGAACCCACAGAGCTCAGCCGAAGCAAAAAAAAAAAAAAAGAAAAAAGAAAAGAAAAAAATAATTTAGGTGGTGGAACTTTGCCTTTTGCCCGTTAAATGACCAATGAAGAGAGCCGTTAGCATTTATCATGCACACTGTGCATTTATTGTTCATAATACCCATTACAGCAAGACATGATGGATCCATACAAACCTGTTGCCAGTCCGGTCCTGTTCCAGCAGCTTAAGGATGGACTTTCCATCCATGTCTGGGGGAGTGTCCAGGCCAGCAATGTGGAGAATGGTGGGAGCTAGGTCAATGTTCAGCACCATATGAGGGTTTCTGAAGAAGAAGAAGAAAAAAAAGGTGCATAATGGTAAGCTTTTATGCAGAAAGTGGCATGATGTATAAGAACCAACCATTGAAACCACTGAAACCAAACAACTGGAAAACAACAGCATGGGAAAAATCAAGGACGCTTGAGCTTTTAAACACAAATAATGTTACTCACACTGCTCCTGGTTCCACATTTGGTCCTTTCAGGAAGAATGGCACTCTGATATCAAAGTCATAAGGCATAGATTTTCCCTTGATTAACCCAAACTGACCAATGTGGTAACCATGATCAGCTGTGTAGATGATGTATGTGTTGTCCAGCTCTCCAGTTTCCTCCAACATGTCATGAATCTGGTACCAAAAGAAAAAAAAAGTAAGAAGACGCGATGAGGATTTTACATACCTTTAGAGGAAGTGCAGTTATAGCTGTACTCACTTTCTGGACAGAGTCATCGACTGACATCAGGGTCTGCAACCTTTTCCTGTGCAGGAAGTTGGTGAACTCCATGTGGATTGGTTTCATGGGGCCTGTGTACTGCATGATCCAATGCTTGTCCATATTAGGGGCATAGTTGTAGCTGGGGGTTCTACGGACAACAAAAGTCAAAACATGCAAAAGAAATTATACATTTTCAGTAAGTGCATTTAAATTTCACATGGAAGTATGAAAATATTCCACAATGTCTGGATACATGTGAGCTTTCAGAGCACATGGAGTTCATTTTAGATGCCAAAAGACACCTGTCTGCTACTTTTACAAACTGCTGCTCAACAACAGGTGCAGCAGTTGTCCACTGTGTTTGACATGTATTGATAGTCACTGTGTTTGTTGAAGGAAACTTTGCAGACAGCAACTTTGCCGTTTTTCCACAACCTCCTCTGACCATCTCTTCTCTCGCACAGAGACGAGAGTCTCCTTGCTGGACTGAGCTCTTGGCACAGATGAGCAATTTGAGGGTTGGCACATGCTTATGAAAATAATGGGCCTCACAGTCAGGCTTGCAAAAACCCCTGGATCAAAAACTCAATAAGTCATGGTCATTTAAAAAAGGGGGAATAACAAGTGAGGGTAAACAGCAAGAGGGAGGGAGAATCAGACATGTCTGTGGGCTTCTGAACAAGAAAAAATATTCACCTGTGGGATTAGTTGAAAAAAAAAGCAGGATGGAACTGTATAACTTTTTATCCGCAAAATTTAGATTTAAAACAAAAAAGTGCATACAGGTATATATGAAAGCACCAGACTCTGCACTCAGCAATTGTAGCAATTTTGACGTTGACTCCAATAGTAGCCCTGAGAACAACTGAAAATATGTAAGACCCACAACCCAAACATGTGAATCCTAAAGGAGAGCTTCATTTAAGATTTTAATACGGGTACTTATAGCCTGAGTATCTTTTTTCCCCATCCATTTTCTAGTCACTAATGTTTTTTTATTTATTTAAAACGAACTTTGTTCAGCTAAGAGCTGAAAAAGGAGACAACTGGGGTTAATATTAAGATACAAGCACAAGAGTTTAAAACCTAAACTACATCATTGTCTTAAACTAGTAGTCAACAGTTTTAGAAGTCTACAAAACTTTCATAATAATGATCAAGCTCATCCCAGTTTCATATTAGATGTTTATGGACTATTTAAATATTTAAATGGCTCTTTAACCCCCAAATGCACAATAAACAGGGTAGTGTTGGGTCATTCTTTATGCTCCGTTATATCACTCCAAAAAATGTTCTTACTGTGAAGAAGCAGCTTCAAGTATCCAAACTTAAAGATACTTATTGAAGACCTGCAACAAGAGCCTCTTTGCTCTCAGTGACTGAGCTGCCTTCTGTCCTCGTCTCCTCAGGCCTGCTTTGTGAGAAAAGTGAACTCTTCACCCACCTCGCAGGCGGTATAATAAGGCCCACAAAGAGACCTGTCTCTGGGCAATGGGCCACCCAGCTATGGGGCCCTGAGCACCAGGGAACCAGGAATGCAGAGGTCAGTGTCAGTCCGTAGGAGAGGTCACACCTGCCAACCGGCATGTATATGTCCACATCCATACACCGCAGAATGCCTCCTTGTGACTGTACAAAACCTGACACAGACCTAGTCCCTGCAAAAATTATAGAGCCATCCTCGAAAAGCAATTTGTCGAGCGACAACCAGAGTTATTATCACTCCCTGTTATTGAGACATGCAATTGAGCACCCACATTACACACAAAGCATTTAAATATGTCTCAACTTGGCTTACATCTAAAGACGTGGGCAAAAACACCTTCAGTCAGGAATGTTAATAACATTAACATCAAACCCTCCCTCGCTATTGCAGCTGTCGAAAGCACCGGTACAGACGCTAGTTTGATTTATGAGGCAGTTCCTCCTTCACTGCCACGCTGTCTCTTCCCACCACTGAGGCTTTTACGCGTTAGGTGGATCTAGCATTTGCTGCCTTGACTGAGTGTCTGAAATTAACACATTCATAATATTAGACTCCATATCTCCTTCAAGCAACCTCAAACTGGAATGGCACCAAAGGGAACAGAGAACTTCACATCTGCCAATAAAAACGAATAAAAGATGACCTCATCTATAATAAAAGCAGATAGTCAACAAACACCAAAACAAACCCGCGCACATGCTAACTACCTGCGCTCTCCATGGTAACCACAACACATTTTCCACACACCTACGCAGTCACTGGGGCAATTCTTGTATACCCCTGTGGGCCCCAGCTCCACCCCGTCACACGGAGGCACCAGCTAAAAATAAATTAATAATGTCACAAAGGGTGTTCCTGAGCACACAATGCATTCCTCGCATCCTAGGAGCCACGGGGAGAAACTACTGATTGATATGGGCGAGGTCAGGAAGTTCCCCGGGAATTAAACAGGACGGCGAGAAGGGGTGGGCGGAGCCACCGGGATGAGAAAACTAGATAAATGAATAAATACAGAGGGTGAGATAAACGAAAAGACAGTAAGAGATGTACAGATACAAAGAGGTAAACAGAGGGGGGATGCACTAGATGTCTAGAAGAATAGTGCACTATGGGAGTTGGATGCCAGAGCCAGGAGTTGTATCATTGCCGTGACTGGAGAGATGCGAGCTGGCGTGCACACAGAGCTATGTTACAAAGCTACCCCTGCTCTTTTGACGATGATAAATCATTTTAATTTCCCGCACGGCGTGTAATCAGCCCATGGAGCTTCTAAACAACCTGTCAACCCCAGGGTTTGAGGGGCGTGCTGACTGTCATTACGTTAAGCGCACTCAATCATAAAAACTCAACTGCGTGTCAATGGGAAAAACTGAAATCACGAAACCAAAACCTTATATTCTATATAAGACGTCTGATTAGTTTAAGCTTTCACTTGTGACTACTTGTCTAAAAGTTTGCATCTTTCTTGTGCCATGAACATTGCTCTGATTATACCCTCCATAAAAGAGAGCTTCTGATAGTTTGAATAGAGGATAAACATCACAGATCGCAGGCTCATGTTATTGGAGAAGGTAAAAGAGTCTAAAATAACATCTATGTGAATGTCAGGGTGTAAATTTAAACAGCAGAACATTGTGTTGTACAAAGATAAGCAGTTTAAATGCCAATATCTATAATGTTCTCGGTGCATTTGGTAATTTAAGTCTAGGTTTTACTTACATGTGCTGCGAAGCATTTGAGAAGAGCTCTGCGTATTGTGGGGCTGAGTCTTCAGGCCCATGAGGAGCGGCGTGACTGATGACCATCATCACAGGACGATGGGGAAATATCTTCTTGGACATGCGGAAAAAGCTGATGCTATCATTGGTGATCAGATCTGTGAAATAGTCCTTTGAAAACAAGAGCAAAGCAAGTCTTGTTTATAAGTGCCTCAAGAGTAAAACACACATCTAGAAGTCTAAAAAGAAAAAAAAAATGGAATGGAGGTAAAAAAAAAAAAACTAAAACAGCACAAGCTTTGATAAAAACTCATTTAGTGGTCCGATCACGGTGACATGTTTCTTTACCTTGTCCAGTCATTTTCAAATAAATAAAGCGGTGCCGGTGGGGATATGAAGTGGGGCCATTGAGTGCACTACAGCACCAATCTGTCGAGTCAACAGCTGGCAGCTTGCCTGTGTGTGTAAATGAGTGTGTGTTCATCAGTCTTCTTGTGTACACTGTGTATGGGCTGCTGCCCCATCACAGAATCTCTGCACGATTGAATGTGACACCACTTGATGATGAAGAGAGCTTGGCGCTTTCAAACGGTATGTTGTTATGACAGCTCTCACCTTTCACTCCAATCTGGGCTATTCATTTTGTTCCTGCCACTTAGCCTTAGCCAGTTGAATCCATTTTTTTTATTATTTTTCTTCCATCTACGTATGTTGATTTACTTGCAGAGAAGACAAAAGCCAAAACCAAATCTCCTTAGACCTCAAGCAGGACAAAGGAAATGAGCTCAAGAGACTGATGTTGTTTCCTTATAGGAGATTTTTGTAGCACTGCTGGGTGAATGGAGCTCACAGTAAAAAGAGGCTGTGCTCAGAAAGGCCCTTATACCAGGAGAGGTGAAGTCTGTTTTGTTTTGCCAAGTTTCCAATAAAAATTAAAGATTCTACCTGCAATTCTGGCTTGTGTTTTTGTTCCCTGGCAAACAATAAAATGGAAGGGAGTGCCAGGCAAAGAATGAAAGGGTGATTTCTCTGGGATACGGGAACTCGGATTGGCTGATTCAAATGGTTCATATTAAGTTTTTTAATAGTCATGCCAGTTTTAATGGGCTGGCAGCTCAACATGACCATTGAGGCTGAAAACTACATGGCGATGCTTTGCCATGATTTTAACACTGCCGCTCTAAGCATCAACCATCAGTGCTAAGGGCTCTGGCAGGTCAACAGGAAGTGAGAGTCTCAATGAAAAATTCTTGGCCAGGAGTAACAAAACAATCAGGGGGTGATGAGTATTCTTTTTCCCATGTGGAGCAGTTCATTAATGGTAGATATGGAGTGGCATTTTTGGGTTATTCTCACACTAAGTATCTCGAGCGCATCCTGGTCAGTCATTGCAGCTGAGCAATAAAGCTTCCGGTTTACACTTGTCTTCGTTGTCAAAATGAATCTCTCAAAAAGTCTCCACCTAAATTCCCAAAGAAAGAAAATCAGACGGGATCTAATCGAAACAATGGTGAAGATCATCCGTCATCCAGGACATGGTAAATTCAAAAAAGTTCCAAGACAAAAACAACTGGACTTTTTTTGTAACAGAAGACGTTTCGCTTCTCATCCGAGAAACTTTCTCAGTTCAAAGAACAGTGAGTGTGGGGTTCGAGTTATAAAGCTGAGGTAAGATTAGGCCTGTCACGATAACAAATTTTGTTGGCTGATTAATTGTCTCAGAAATTATTGCGATAAACGATAATTTTGTTTGAAATTTGACAACAATTAGTCATTAATTATTGTCAAATTTAAGAAGAAATGTTTTGTATCTTTTGTTTTGCATGTAGTACCTTTATTGACCACTGGATGGCAGTAAATGACTGTTTAAACCGAAGGATGGATAGTGTGGGAGCGAGCAGCGTGTCTCTAAGAAAAATGGGAGGGAGGCACTTTGGAGCTTTGAAAAGACAGAGGTTTTTCCCTGAGGTCGGCCCGTTAGCTTAGCTCGTAGCTTAGCTTCGCAGCTTAGCCGCTATTAACAATCCAAAAACGCGATTTTGGATGATTAAAACAGATTTTAAAGAGAAAGGGAGGGGACAGTGAAGAGCACCAGAGTTGAGCCGTGTCTTCAGTAGAAAGAGAGAGATGAAAAAAAATGATAAAGCCAATAAATGACAATGAGGTGGATAGTTGTCATTAGTCATGTGATTAACTGATTCATTGTTTATTGTGACACCTAGATAAGATACATGCATACATATGCAGATTGACCGAGCACACCTCTCAGTAATGGTTTGTTAACATCTTTGTTAATCTAGTTCACAGATGGGCCCCTCTGATCACATAGATGACATTCCTGCTGTGTGTGAAACTGGCTGGGTATCAGTCCTGAAGCTGCATTGTAAATTTTTCAAAGTTGAAATCTGAGACCTCCTCCTCTGATTAGAGTTTCTCTCTTTTTACATAAATTGCTTCCTTCACGCCCCCCACTCTCAAACCATCTAATCAAATGCTCAGCAAATGTCTCATTTGCATGCAGTGACTTCATGTACCAGCTGTGCAGAAATCTGACAGTTGTGAACTTGGAAGAGAGGTTCTGTTGGCTTAGTGGTTGCATCTGATGGCTTTGTGAAAAAAATAGCAAATACCATGTCCATTTGGATTAAAACCACAATCTGCTGACCAAGAAGATGCCATGCTTGTGAGTAAATTTTAACACCTCAGTCTAACTTGGCAGACTGGCAGTTCAAACATGTATCTGCCCATCTTTGGGGCCAGCCCTCCTCACTGTATGTATGCAGGACTGCACAACCTGAGATGTTGGCACAGAGCCGTGAAAACGAACCGACAGCTCCTATAAACACAAGAGTGGAAGATTCATGGCCAGTGCAGTCTAGAGCAACAACAGAAGATTGTTGTGACAATGTAACCACAACGTTCATCTCTTGAGCACTTTTTTTAATTGTAGCTCTATAGCAACAAAAATCATGTTTCAAAATTGCACAGTGCAAATAAGACAGAACACAGAAGAAGATAAAAACAACTGCAAAAACTCTGGCTTCCCATAAAGACACATTTATTTTACACTGTCTAAATATTGAGGAGAGGTGCATCATAATAAAGGGATGCCACAGAAAGGAGACGCCACCTCGCCTCAGCTTTTTCCCTTTAATTCTCACGTCAGAATTCCTGCCAGCCTGGATCACAACATAAGCAAAACCCGTCACTGTATTTATAAGTGAGTGGAACCTGCAATTTGTCAGGTGAAGTCTTTATTTTAAGTCATAAAGGGAAAAGAAATTAGTGAGAAATTTTGAGAAAGCATACCTTGGCGTAGTCTGCGCCATGCTTCTCCTTGTAACCATTTCGACAAACGGTGTAATTATAGAAGCGGGAATTTTTGATCAGTCCGAGCCATTCGCGCCACCCAGGTGGGATGTAGGTGCCATTGTACTCATTGAGGTATTTCCCAAAAAAGCCTGCAGAGGAAAATAATAATGGTTACTTTAAACGTCTTTGACCATTTCCTTAAGTGTATTTCATGTTTGTGACATTCTGTGTGTAAGTGAAACTTTTAGCTTTTCAAATAAATTGCACAGGAGTCCAATCTCTAACACAAAAAGACAGCTACTCATAGGCATTGCATCAATTATATATGAAGGGGATGTGTCCTCTTCACATTTACATAATACTTGTTTGGACCCCCACAAATTTACCATGAAATAATTAATCCAGAGCTGTTTCTATTTCTTCATCAACAAATCCATTCCACTTGATCAGTAGGAGAATTCTGAAAACACTAAAAGTCCACTTCGGGTTTTCCTGGTTACCTCATGCAGCGTTTCCCCAAGGAGGACCCTTGACAGGATAGGGGGGACACCTCTGTGTTGCGTGCTAGCTTAGCACCACGTTAGTGCTGGCAGTTGTTCACTGGGGTATGGTAGAGGTAGGACGTATGAAAGACGTACAGTGCTACATCTGTAGCATCTTAGCTAGCGCATCTGTATTGTGCACTGCTAGCTTAGCGCCACATTGGTGCCAGCAATTGTCGACTAGGGGAGGGTGGGGGGTGGTGTGGTTGGAGACAGCACTGTGCCATGCTCTCAAAGTTATTTAATCAAGTGTTTACTTATGTAGGTAAAACAACCCATTAAATGCACTAGAATGCAGGAAATGGCATCTACTTTATTAAAAAAATTATTGGGGAGGACCCCCCAGACATCCCCAACAGTGTCACACTCCCATTACAAATGCTTCTGACGCCAGTGGCTATACTGTAAACTGGTGCATCAGCTTGAAAAACACAGGCCAAGCTGCAGCCCACAGGACCCCCACTGAGCTGCCCAGCTGAATGCCTGCCCATCCCTCATGCACGTTTACATTTCTACAGCTGACAGCTTGGCAAAAATTGTGAAGTATAAAAACATTCAATAATGTGAAAACATTGAGTGGTTAGAAGAAGATTTCAGGAAGTAGGGAGTATCTGGATCCTGAAGCGAGATGAGGGTGAACCGCTTTCACCACAAACTGAATTACTTTTCCATAAAAATAATATGAAACAGTTGCAGCTTTCTGCGTCAGGAAGCATCAGATTCTTTATGCTTATCGGTGCTATAAGTGTTTGTGTTTTTGGGTCTTCACCAACCTGTCCGGTAGCCAGTGTTGTTGAGGTAAACCGCAAAGGAGCGAGGCTCGTGCTGAGCCTGCCAAGATGGGGATGAGCAGTTCTCGTTGTTTGTGTAGGTGTTGTGGTTATGGACGTACTTCCCCGTCAACATGGACGACCTTGATGGGCAGCACATAGGCGTGGTGACAAAAGCATTGATGAAGTTCATGCCGCCGTCTTCCATTATTTTACGCGTTTTGTTCATCACTTGCAGAGAGCCTGCAAGACAGCATGAGCCGATCAGTGTTCCACATTTAAAGTACTTTTTAACATGCATTGTCAATAACTTGAAAGAAATTAGTTTTACCAGTACAAACATCATCAGTATCTATTTTTAACTTAATTTTTTTTTTTTTAATCCCAGCAGAAAAAAAATTACTGGTATATTTTCTTTAATTCTGCATGTCAAAACAAGTTTTGTTTGTGTTACTTTGGGCTCATTTCCCAGCTCAATTTTTTAAGAGAATAAATATTTATAATTCACAATTTAAATGAGCAGATGGCCAATCCGTTCTGGCGTATGGCCTGTATTTAATATTTAATGTAAATCCTGAAGCAAACAGCCAAGACAAAGTGGTTAAACTGATTAGGATGGATGGGAAAAGCGTTTGGAGAAATTACTAAAGAAAGAATAAAAAAGCTAAACTGTCTGAGAGTTTGCCGGCATGCCTTACCTAACTCAACGTCTTGGTCATCGGTCATGATGAGGATGATGTTGGGCCGAATATTTCTACGATCTTTCTGGACGCGACCCCTGAGCCCCTGAGCCCTGGTGGTGGTAAAGGCCCAGCTGCCTGGAGTCCAGTCCAGAGTCACCAGTGCCACCCAGGACATCCACAGGATCAACATGGTGTCTGATACAACGAGCCACCGGATGGGTTGATGGGAGGATTATTGGAGAGAGAGAGGATAGGCGGGAGCCGAGGATCAACCAGGCCACTCACTCACACCCGAGTAGCTCTCGCAGCCTGTGTTGACTGAGAACAAACAGGAAGAGAAACCCATTACATAAAAACATTGAAGCTAACGTATTGTAGCCACTTTTGTGGGAAAATATTTGAGAACACAGAGAGAATGTGCAGGAATACCTACTTCAGATAAGTGATCAAAAAACTAAACTTATCCAACTTCCTTGACTTGAACTTTTAGGATAAACACAAACTACACCAAACAATCCATCAAAAGGAACAACTGAGCTGTGAAGGTCTTGAAGCTCACCTTAAGAGGATCCCATGAGCCTAATTTTTGGGTGTTTTTCTCACAGTATCCCTGAACTTTCTCTTGTCCTTTCCCCCCTCTCCTCCTCATCAGAAACTCCCACAAGAGAACTCTTCATCTCGACCACGGTGCTGTTGTTCAGCTAACGTTGCTGAGCTTACACCATTGGCCGCTCGTACTCAAACACCCACAGCTCGCTCTTCAGCGGGAGCCAATCGGGGCCCACCTCCCACCTGTCACTCAAAAGTCAGACCCCCACCACCGCCATCATCACCACCATCACCCCTGGTGAGTCAAGCATGACAGGGTTCTGTTGGGGGGGAGGGAGAAAGGGTTCCGCCACATTAACTCCAGTGGCATTGTCCACCAATCACAGATGACCACTGAGTCATCACAACACTTTGGTGCTTCGTTCTCACAAAGTCATGGTTGACCTGAAACTATACACAGACCATGTCTAACGACCTTGAGGTCGAATGACCATCATTATTTAAGGATTTAGTCTAAAAAAGGGTATATAAACAAAATAATCTCATAAAAGTTTGTTTAGTTGGAAAACGCATAATTATAACTATAAATAAATAAGTTTTAGCAACATTAATACTGTACATATAAAAGAATGGCCTGTGGGTGTAAAATGAGCCATGATGCTGTGATAATGACTACTCCATCACTGCTTGATATGGGGTGCCTTACAGACTGCAATCCCACTGAGAGGCTCCATACGGCTCCCTATTCTGAGTTAATGGCCGGAAAACAAAAGGCAGGTCTGTGACACCTGGGCCAGACCAAGATGGCTCTGCCATTAATTACTCTGATTCCCCCAAAGGGCCCAACCAAACCTGGAAAGAGCAGCCACTTTAACAAAGGTAAAATCAACAAAAAGTTCAATACAGAAATGTACAATACATAAATTACAATACAAATACAATACAGAAATTTTATCATGTCCTGGATGACTGAGAATCTTCATCAGCATATTTTTTAACAAAGGTATTCATTTACAGGTAGTCCTCGGGTTACGACGGTCTCGTCTTACGACGTTTCGAGTTAACAATGGCATCTCCCTTATTCACGTTACGCGGTTACGTTCGGTTTTACACCGTTTTTACGTCGGTTTTATGTCGGTTTTATGTCGGTTTTATGTCAGTTTTATGTCGGTTTTATGACAGTATTACGACGTTAAACGTTGTAACGCGGCAGCGCAGCGGCGGAGGAATACAGACTGTACGGAGGAGGACGGCGTCACTAGCATGCTAGTAGGCGATTAGCCCTTCATTAGCCCT
>JARVGS010000761.1:20998275-21010685 GCA_031762315.1 Hypsolebias antenori | reverse complement strand
ATTAGGGCTGAACGATTTTGGAAAATAAACTAATTGATGACCTGACTTAACTTTGTTGGGGAGCCAGTAATGTTTTGCTTATAGCTGTGTGCTTTATTGGCCTGTAGGGTTAGCAAAACATATTTGAAAGTACTTTGTAAGTGATGGAGATGACTGAGAACTTGCCACACCAAAAGTTGGCACAATTTCTATAAAACTGACTAGATCACATATGTTTTTGTGTTTGAAAAGGTTGATTAGTTGTGGCAGACATCTTGAATGAGGCTGACTTAAAAGTTTTATCAAAACCCACCCAGCAAATCACAAGATATTTAGCTAACAAGCAGACAAACACACTTGCATGATAATTCAGTATAAGAACTACCGTACATATTCCAACAGAATTGCATTAGTTAGTGAGATAAGAGATGATATTTTTACAAACTAATACGCTTATAAAGCCTTTTGCAGCACATGCTGAAACACGGACAAATAAGAGAATAAAAATCTGTTTTGGGAATCTGTCTAAATCCCACTTTGGGGAAACAGTCACTAAGCTCAGCCACAAGTATTTGAAGTTCAAGTGTGTCAGAAAATCAACTATAATTTATGCTCTGTTCACTTTCCACATCACATTAAGTCTGCCGTATGAACCCCAAGGTCTTGGCATTTTCCATCTTGAGATTACACAACAGTGTTCCACGTCAAACAGTGAGTTGGTCCTCTCTACAAATCACAAACCCTACATCCAAATTAAAGACAAATTAAGTAGTTAGCTCTGCAAATGGAAAGATAACTGCATTAACAGGAAGCCAAATGTTTTGGCTACATCGATAAAAAAAAAAAAAAAAGATAAATACACATTAGAGCATAAAACACCTACAACTGCACCTTTTTGCACTGAACCTGACAAGGCTGCTGTGCTCCAAATTACTAGCAGACACCACAGCAGGCAAATAGAGCACTTGGCTCCGATGTGTGTGTGGTGCCAGTGCCCAAGCCAAACTTTTGGAGTCAATTGTACAAGACGTGCAAGTCTTAGCCATGAAAGCCATCTGGAAAGGAGCAGAAATTCCACTATTTACAGCTATAAATAGAACAAATAAGACTCACAATCAGTGATAATCCCTCAACAATGATGTGGCTTTGTGACCGTACAGTTCCACTGTGAGACTCAGAGGAAAACATCCTGTTCTACCTCACCGTCATGCTGTGGCTGGATGTAGTTAGAGCATACACAACCTTTGACCTAAACTGGAGAAGTCACCGAGGTCTGGGATTAAAGAGGGTATGACACTTAAATCATGGATTGACACTAAATCCCCCTGAAATAGTTCCTGCAGGGGGAATGAGGAGGGGGCAACTCAGGTAGAGAGTAATCTGTTCTGGTGGAGGAACGGGATGAAGGGATATTAGATGTTTAGACAATTTATTTGGGTTGTTTTAAATGTTCTGCACTCGCTATCGCAAATGTAGCCTTAACATCTTCAGACGTTCTTTTGTTGGAGGTAAAATGAAAAGACGGGGAGGCTTAATGACTAACATGGCAACAGTCAAGTCTTGCTCTGTATACACAAAAACATGGCAGCGCTCCTCTTTTTTAAAAGCAGAACTTCTTTTTCCCCCTCTGAGCTTTTTCCTCGTGCATTGTGTTTGCTCCTTGTTGCTTGAAATAGGGGCAATATATCAAAATGTATGAGTCTTTATTGCATCCTGTTTAAACAAAGCTAAATTGGGTTTACTCAGACTACGAGACACAAAACAGAAGCCCATGCTCACACACACACATTTAAAGAAGAGTTACTGGTGCTTTGGGTTAAAGAGTGAACAGAGAAGAATAATATGCCAAACCTTTAATCCTATGAAAGAAAATTCACTGGCAAAAATCAAAAGCTAACTATTTAGGACAAATTGATTTGCTACTTCTTCATGAATTACACTTAACTTCTGCATTTATTTAAAATATACTCATCCGTTTTGCATGACAATGTAATTTTTGAAATATTTTAAAAATAACAACACAATGCACCACTAAGCTGAATTGTGCTGCATTCTGTAAAAGCCTAGACTTATTTTCAGTATCATAAACCAGTGGCTGTAGGATGTTTACCAGATTTTCCGCTGTGCACGTCTCCCTATACGTCGCACCAGCCCAAATATGTCTAAAAAAAGTGGAAAAATCCATAAACATGTCGCTTGCCGTATACGTCACATCTATTATGAGTCACCGCTGACAACCCATAAATATCGATGGGCTGCCAAATGGTGGCCGCAGGAGCATGCACAGGAGGACTTTAACAAGAATTTAACCAGATTAAAATTAAAAAGCAATTATTTGTTTGCTCAAAATTATAGTAAATGTGTGTCTCAGTCTACCTTTTGCTTAATAAATGCACTGTTATGGGCATATCCGCTGCATTTTAAAATCCGATACGCAGAAGCAGCGGGCACGCAGAGAGGGATGAGCCTCCACATTTCTTCAAAATTTAACAAGAAAAGCACCTAAAACAATTATTTGTTTGCTCGAAAATATAGCAAAGGTGTGTCTCAGTTGAACTTTTACCTAATAAATGCACTTTAATGGTCAAATTAGCTGCATTTCACCAGGGCAGTGCAGCTGGTTTAACTTGCTCCAAGCAGCAAGCAGAACGAAGTTGGGGTACTATGGCAAGCTGATTGTGTCATTAATAGATGGTGAAGATTCTCAATCATCCGGGACACGGTAAATTCAAAAAAATTCAAGAAAAAAAAAACATAAAGTATAATAAATAAATCCAATTGTTTTAGTCTTGAACATTTTTGAATTTGTCATTATAGCAATGTTTATCTGTTACATGATACAACAGCACGCCGTACTGCTATTGCTATGCTGCTGCCATCAAGTGGCTAAAACATTACAGCATAACAACACCATAAAGCGGAGTAAAATACTAAAAACAGGAACATGTCAGCTTTGGTATTTGTCATGAACTCAGCAGTTGATTAAAATCCCTTAGAGAGGTCCATGTTGAGAGCTTCAGAACTTTTTGCAAGGCGTTCCAGGAAACAGGAGCAGAGTAAGATAAAGCCCTTTAGCCAAACTTGGTCTGCACTGAGGGTACACTGCATTTAATAATGTCCCAAGAGTGCATGCTGTAACTGCACTCATGGAGTGACATGTAGGAGGGGATATATGAAGACAACAGACCAAGAAGTGATTTAAAGATGAAAATGTACCAGTGTGAGAGTATGTGTGAAGTTAATGATGTCCAGTTAACCACCGAATGGTGCAGTGATGGGTACAATAGTTACAGCCAGTTGTGAATCTTAGTGCACTATGATAGACAGCGTCCAACATCTGGAAGATGCTTGCAGGAGCATTCATGTAAATCAGGGGTCTGCAACCCACGGCTCTGGAGCCACACGAGGCACTTTGGTCCCTCAGCAGCGGCTCCTTCAAGGTTTGAGTTCTGAATTTTATAGGATGTTATACCCACAAACAAATATGACCAGCTTTACCAGTTTTCCTGTCATTTCCTTTGCAAATGTGTATACAAGTACTAATACACCGAGTATATTATACTCCCTTTAACTTTATGCTTTATTTCTTCAAATTATACTCAATTTCTCCAGAATAAAATAAATAAATAAATACATACATAAGCCTGCACAGTTAATTTTTTTTTTTTAATGGCAAAATGATATCTATTTTTTTTTCTATACAAGAATCCAGTTTTCTGTGATAGACTTGTAACCTGGACATGGGCACCAGTGACCCCACGCATCCTGAAAAAGAAGAAGCAAGTAAAGATAATGGAGGGATGGATGGATGGATGGATGGATGGAGGGATGGATGGATGGAGTCAAGTCATTTTTGTCTCAAAATGTAAAAATAATCAATAAATGTTAACAATCATTGAATGTTTTTATTTTTATAATTTCACGCCTACTGGCCAGAAAAGCCCCCTCTAATAAACTTAAAGTGTCACCATCACCAGTTGATGGTGACAGTTGTCGCAGGTTTTGCGGCTCTGGACGTGTTTAATTTAGAGAAGGAAAGGGCAGAAATGGCTCTTTTGGTTATAAAGGTTGCAGATCACTGATGTAAATAATGTCACCATAGTCAGTGGAGGGGAGAAATGTAGCAGCTACCATGTGTTTCCTAGCACTCAGAGTTAGAAAGGATCTATAAAATAAAAAATAAAAAAAACTGGTTAACTTTCAATTTCTTTACCAAGTTTTCGACATGAGACTTAAGAGAGAGATGCGAATCAACCAAAATACCCAAGTATTTGTAAGAATTGACAAACTCATTGGGGACACCATTCGAAGACAAAATAGAAGTAAGGACTGCTGGTACCAACTTCCAGTTTGAAAACAACATCCCTTTGGTTTTGTCAGCATTTAGCACGAGTTTGAGATGGAACAAATCTGATGATGTCACATGCAGACTGTAAAAGCTGGAAAACCTTAGCAACTGTTCTAGCTCGACAGTAAACTACTGTGTCGTCGGCATAGAAATGTAAGAATGCATCAGGAATGAGCTGACCTACATTACTTATAGATTGTGAAGAGGGTGGGTCCTAAGACTGAACCTTGTGGTACACCATTGTTAACCGTTTAGTTAACATTCAGTTCAAACCTTGAAAGTATTATGTGCAATCTCATGAAATTGTTTGTTGTCAACCTCTGCGTCAAATCTTAGCACTATGTCAATAAAACTCACTGGGTTGCAGCTAATTTTGTGTTGTCTATTAAGTTGACTGTGGCAGCCATCTGGAATGAGTTTCAACAGTTAATCAGATATACATCTAATGGTTAGTTTCTATAAGTTTACCCAGTGATTCATGAGATATTTTGGTAATAGACACAAAACATTATCATCCACCTCCATATTGTTTTTTCAAAACTAGAGGCTGTGCATTGTAGCAGCACAGGGCCTTGATATGAACGCCACACCTGAACACACTCCTATCTCACTCCCAACAGGTTGTCACAGTGTTAATCAGTTTAACAACACTTTCCTTTAAACCTCAATAAAATAACTGAAACTAACCATAATGGTGGGGAAAAAAGCACATTTAAACATACAGCAGCAAGGTCTACGTTTAAAAGCCAACAGGAAGTTGTCATCCTCAAATATCTGACAGTGAGATGAAAAATATCTTAATCTAGAAGTTCAGTTGCTTTTGTGCCTAAAGCTAGTTCTGACCAGAGCAGACGAGGATTATTAGCTGATTCTGCTAAATCAACACATCAGAGGGAGGCGATGGGAGGAAAATATACATAATTTTAACTTTTCAGGTTACATATCAAACATAAATCAGATTCTGTAGCTCTTATAATTTATTTCCTCCCATCAGTCCACAAGGATTGCTGGTTTGTTCCCTTTGGAAATTGAGAATCTGGGAGTCGAAGGGAAGCTCAAGTTCAGCTTGAAGGATGACTTGCGTAGAGGCTGATTTATCTGCCCCTTAAGTCCGTTCCACTCCTCCAAGACCTCCCGGTTTCCTCAAGCCCAGCAGAGCTGTTGCACTGAAACAACAGTAAATCATGTCCACCACTGGTCTAGAAAAACAGTCTGTCAAAAAGCAACACTACTTCACGATAAAACGTTGAAAATTTGTAAAAAGGCTTTTTGGGATGTGCTCAAATCAAAATTTCACTTATTGTGCAGTTGTTCTATATTTAAATGACATTACTCTTATACATTACAAGTGCAACATTTCTAAAGGGAAAACCAACACATTTATTTATTTATGTTTACAGAAAGCATATAAAAAAATGAAAGGTTGCTGTTTGTTAATTATCATTTAGCAATAAATGTATGGGTCAAAAACCTAAAATGATTTAAAATCTATATGTGGGAGAACACAACTACATATGGTAATATACCCAAGTCGATGCTCAACAATCCAGGTATATTGTGCATGGACTTTGGTGTTTTGAACCAGTTTGACATGACTGTCGACGAGGGAGCGGGTAGACACCGGCGGAGAGCGTGTGCCCCAGAGGCCATCTTAGCACAAACTTAATTGGTTTTCTCCACTTTGGAGAAAGCCGTTGGTGGAGAATCAGTTTATTTAAAAAAAAAAACTGCCCAGATGATCTGACTGAACATTGTTGGATATGATAATATACACTTGAATAACTTTTTTAAAATTGTTATTATTTTTTAAGTAGGACAGGGCTATTCAACTGGAGGGCCATGGGCCAAATCAGGTCCACTGGTGAGGTCAGTTTGGCCCAACAATGGGTTCATTTTTAAATAAAACTAGATTTTAAACTGTAAAACAAGCTTAATTAATGGCAGTAACTACTGCATTTCTGGCTCCTGAGCTCTTGGCTTTCAGTAATTGTGCCCTCGTGAGCAATTTAGTTGAATAGCCCTGAAGTAGGATGTTTCCCAAGATCCTGGCAGTTTGAAAACTCGTCCATCACAACTTTGAAACTGTAACCACCAGAAGATACAAAGAGGGTGTTCTTCTTTGACATCATTTGCAGTAATATACCTCTTTTACACCTCACTTAAAATAAACACCAGATAGTCAACGCAAACACATCCAACCAGACTTTACAGTAATTACTCAAAACATTGCTGCACTAAAAGCTAAACTCTTATATCGATTACAAGCATTTTTGGAGACCAAATGTGGGACACTTTGAGAAACGATCCTAAAAAGCAAAACGTCACAATACAAGGGATTTTTCTGAGGTTTATAACTGCTTCCTCCCTTTTCACAAACCTGTTTTATTTTGTAATATTGGATAGTCCTCTTGGTAAACCTTCTCAAAGGCCAAACCAATGAGAAGAAGGTCTGTGCAATTTTTAACCCCAAAGCTTGTTTTGACACCTCCAGGGGGGGTTGTCCTCCCCCTGCCCATTTGGATAAAAGAGCATGGCGGTAACGCGCATCTCACTTAGCTAAATTGACCGTATCTCATCCCTCAATACCTACTGTTCCCACGGGGAAGATAAACCCCAACAGGTGCCATTTAGAATCCACCGAGTCTCAAACACCTCTCAGCTTTTCCCACACCCTTAAAGTCCTGCTGGGGAGGTGAAGATTGGTCAGACATGCCTGAATAGCCTTTGTCAACATTTTACCAGCACTATGTTCAGAGTCTGAACATAGACCTACACTTTCTGACATGTGCTACAATGTTATTTGCTGAGTGATAAACTCCTGGCACAATTCTCACAAGGTAAATGGTAAATGAACTGTACTTACATAGCACCTTTCTATCTCATCAAGACACCCAAAGCGCTTTACACTATAATCTGTGCCCTCATTCACCCATTCATACAGCACTCTACTATACAAATCGAATTGAACAAATCATTCTAAAGAGAGTAAGTGATTTATCACATTCATTCACTGATGGAACACACGTCAGAGGCAATGAGGGGTTCAGTGTCTTGCCCAGGGACACTTCGGCATGTGACTGATGGTGGATTTGAGCCCCAAACTCTTGCATTGGAGGACGACTGCTCTAACCACTCAGCCACAGCCGCCCCAAATGAACTCAAAGGTCATATCACTTTATTAAGGGCTAAAATGTGAAGAATTTGAACGGAGGGAAAATTGTCCAGATGGTCCTAACTCCTCAGCAGCCATGTTAGCTTGATGTTTGGTCCTCTGTTAGCATTTACCTGGGACGGCAGGCTACTTCCCTTTTCATTCCAGCTCTGATCTGTCAAGCAGAAAAAATAACCCAGGGCTACTTCAAAGGCCGAGCTTCCTCCCAGCGGCTGAATGCTACCGCCCTCACGCAAAGAGCCTACAGCTAAAAGACGTCTTTATTTCAAAATTGGTTTAATTAAGCTTACTGGAGCCCTTTGAGGGTCTGGGAGTGAAAGGAAGAAAATCAAACACGCTGACAAGCACAAACCTCTGCACGTTTCTATAAAGATCAACCTCAGTAATCTTCACAATACCTGGGCAGTTTCACTAGACTGTAAAAGCCATTAAAACATTAAAAGGTGAAGTACTTTTCTGAACAAGACACTTTTCTCGCTCAAGTAGCTGGTATTTGTAGTTTGTTAGTGAATTTTTGTCTTAAAATGTGTTTTAAGGTGTCCCGAGGCAGGCGGAGAACATCAGAAACTATTTATTTGTGGCACAATGTACTTACCGGTACACAGAAGTCAAGGAGTACAAGAAACTGCTTGTTATCCTACAAGAATCACCCATGGTGCTCTTTCATTTCGAGGGAAACATGAACTACGAAAGCTAAACAATTTGATGTTATCAAGTACAATAGGCCTGTCGCAATAAACAATAAATCAATGAATTGCATGATAAATGAACGTTATCTATCTCATTTTCATTTATCGGCTTTATCGTTTCTTTGTCTCTCTCTCTTTCTACTGAAGACACTGGATGACAAAAAGCTCAACTCCGGTGCTCTTCACTGACCCCTCCCCTTCTCTTTTTTCTCTTTAAAATCTGTTTTAACCGTCCAAAATCTGCATTTTTGTATTGCTAAAAGCAGCTAAGCTGAGAAGCCCAGCTACAGGCTAAGCTAACAGGTTGACCTCGGGGAAAAAACGTCTTGTCGAGGCTCCAAAATTCACGGGTGAAACCTGTGCCTTTGTCTAAAAAGTTATTTTTCTCTGGAAAAAGAAGCTGAGAACTTGTTTACTAATATTTTATTTAAAGCTTTGTGTGAAAAATGCATTGCTAACAAGCTCAAATCACACAGAGTTTCCACCATTTTGAGAATCAAAGAAAGACAGCCCATGTCACGTCAAGGGGCTCCCATTTTTCTTAAAGAGACAGGCTGCTCGCTCCCTCACTATCCATCCTTCGGTTCAAACAGTCTTATACTGCCATCTGGTGGTGGAAAAAGCTGCTACACTCAAAAAAAATTAACAAACATTTCTTCTTAGATTTGACAATAATTAATTACTGTCAAATTTCAAACAATATTATTGTTTATCGCAATAATTTCTGAGACAATTAATTGACCAGCAAAATTTGTTATCGTGACAGGCCTAAGTACAATAAAAGTTAAATAAATGCATATTTAGGCATACGATGCAAAATGTGGCAGATCAAAGAAACATATACAGATCCCAAATGTCTTTAAGTCAAAACACCGTGAGCTGCAGAAGGAAATTATGGGTCAATTGCTTCTTCACACTCCTCAGGTTGGCCCGCAAAAACTTTCCAGCTGCAGCCTGGCAGCAGTAACGCCCAAACCCTGTCAACTCAACAGATATAGAAGCATGGAAATTATTATAGATCACACGTAAGAGAATATGGGAGAACTCCAAGAGAGGCATTTTATCACACTTTGGACCCACTGTGGTTGTTCTTTCAAGGCTGGGGGTTGGCGGGGTGGGTGAACCCAATCTCATGAAACAGTTCCTTATCTGGCCAAAGATCAAACCCTCTGAAGAGTGATGGGATTTCTTCAGAAGGCTTCACCAAGTCATGCATCTGTGGGATTTGCTCCGGAGAACGGCGCTATATAAGTCAGTCCAGGACTAGATTTTTGGGCAAAGATTTATTGTGGCTGCTGAAAGGAAAATTTGCTGTTTCAACACCACATGAGGTGACATCTTCAGTAATTTGACCACTGTTACTTTCAAGTAAAATTTCCACCAGGTCTAGGTTGGATGCTTTGTCATCAAGAGTGCACAACTAGAAAGGATTTAATCTCACAGCAGCTGTTTTGCTCTTGTAGATAATAGTTTTCTCTTAGCCCACCCCTTGATAATAGCTCAGTGAGCTCCCTGCGACTTGGTTTTCAGACGAGGCAAACGTCTTAAAGTCTTCCGTCTCGCTCTCCGTGGATGCGTTTGGGAGGATGGTTGAGTTATGAGTTTGGATCATGTTACCTGACTCTGCTTGAGCTGACCTGAGCGGGACCAGCAGATTAAGGAACCATCTGGGAGCGGCAATCCGAGCCCGGAGGAGGAGAAACAGCAGGACTGTGCTAGAACAGTATTTTCTTATTTTATTTTATTGATACATGATGCACACACACCTATTAGCTTCTACTGGAGTTTAAAAACACTTTCAATCCCATTTAAAAATGACAATCTGCCAAGTCATTGGCACCCAACCATTAAAAACTCAGCGACCATTCTGTTCAAGAAAATAAGCTGTAATAATCCTAATCAAACCAGACTTCTAACAGAAGACAATCCTCAAAGGTTACCACTAAAATATCAAAGATTACAGACTAAATTCGAGTTGAATCCCACCATATAACCTCTGTTTGAAGGGTTGCATCTCAGACATCACACCAAACATGTGATGTATTACGATTCAAAAGCCAGCACCCCAACATGGCTTTAACATAAGCTGCAATTCGCAACTGCTTGTCTATAACAAAAAGTGACGGCTAAAATATCCACTACATATCAAGAAGCCAAATATGACTGGCCTCCATAAACTAAAGTGACAATATGGATCAGCCTTTGATCCATAAAATATACTTTTTCTCATGGAAAAATGAAAAAAATGAGACCAAAACACTGACTGTATTCATGCGATACAAGAAATACAGTTCCAGTTATATAAGAAAACCTGCCAGGACTTATTTATTCTCTGCAGTTTAACAATGCTGCACAACCACAGTCGTACTCTTTCGGCTGATGTTTGTCAGAGGTGACATGGTTCACCTATACTTCAACAGCACACATTTAGAAGATTTCTTGTGGTGGCAGACCTAATCAGTGTTTTACACACAGCAAAGAGCAGGAGACCTGGTTTCCATCTGAGAAAACAATAATGGCTCCTAACGCCATCATTAGGACCCCTGCCCTGTGAGACAACACACACTGATAGAGCAATTTACAGCAATTACTCTATTTTTTTAAAAGGCCTTTCAAGTCTCCAGTAAAAAGGTCCATTCTTAGGACGACTCAATGACTGAGTGGTTAGGGCACATACCACATGGCTGCTAATGCCCCGTGCAATGAGACTCTCTTTTCCCAAAGGTCATGCAATTTGCCCCCTAGTCTCTTTCTAAACATTTCCTGTCTGTCTCATGGATTAAATAGAACCCTAACATGACTCAAAATGAAAAGCAATAATGCATTTTTTTTTTTTAATGTTACATATGTTTTGCATACTCTCGCTTATGTGTGTAAGCCACCAGAAGGAGTCATGGACTTGTCTCCATCAGACACTCAGGAGTGATCGCAGTCCATCTCTCCTAGTGTTTGTAACGACAGCCTCATGCTTCACAGGCTAAAATAAGCACAGACTTCACAGCTTTTGAGCACCAAAATCAAGGAGCCAGCGTACCATCTGCTGCTCGTGTCTCCTTCAGATCATCGATCAAATCCCAACGGTACCGTTCCCACCACATTATAAGAACTACGCTGTTCTGTACACGACGTCACTTAGCAGCAGAACTTAAGTCTTACAGTGCAAGTATTTTGAGGCATCATACATCACTTCAGAACTTGTTTAGTCTATGACTTTTAAAGTAATGTCATCCAAATATAAATTATGGCATGCACTTAAGTATTTAAATACCATTCATCATCTGATATCAAACACTTTATCGGTTACAGAGACTTATCAGAGACAGAGCAAGTGGTTAGAAAGTTAACTCTTTGTTTCAAAACAAGTCTTCACAAGAGGAACAAAGTTCAACAGCTGTATTTATTGCAAATATGCACCTATTCGGTGCCTTTTAACTAATGCTAAACCTTTAAAAAGGCATGCAACATGTCAGGATTTGTTTAAAACAGTTCAAATATCAGTGCATTTATATTTTGTTCATAATTGTTAAAGTCTGCTTATTTATTTATTTAGATGATATAGACTTATATTTCATCAATTGCTAATAATATTGGCAAATAAATCCTCCCGCAATGTGATAGCTGCAGGAAATGTATTTTACTGTATGTGGGACACATACTGTACAGAATAAAAGCATAACATATATTTTCATTCTTTACTCATAAACAAAACCCCAAAGCTGTAATAAAGTAAAGCCTAAAAGTGAGTACAGTACCAAAACTGCCTCAATTTACTTGTTTATTGTTACAAGGTAAGAATAAATTTACATCTAAATGACTAACTTTTGCATGCATCTGGGTAATTATATACAGGTAGTCCTCGAGTTACGAACGGGTTCCGTTCTTACGCACCATTCATAACCCGATTTTAACCTAAGTCGGAACTCATTACACGTGGCGCTCATAAGTCCAGATTTTTGCCGTAAGTCGGAAAAAGAACGATAAACGGCTTTTCAAACACGTTTTTTTCAACGTAACACAACACCAGCGTACATTTTGTACCTTAATATGTACAGCACTGTATTTCCAAGCAGTTAGCTAACAGAGTACCCTCAAAAAACAAACTACTGCACAGTACGTTTCATAATGAAATAAAACAGTAAAATAACTGTACCTGTATCCCTCCGCTTTTTTTTTCTTTAAAATCCAATCCACCTCGGTCAGGAGTGTTTACAGGTAAGTCCAA
>JARVGS010000761.1:20967432-20983089 GCA_031762315.1 Hypsolebias antenori | reverse complement strand
ATGGTGCACTAAACTTCATAACTGGCTATACCATACTATTGCACCCAGTATTCACTGGTTAACTGGTCATCATTAACTTCACATAGACTCTCTCACTGGTAAATTTTCATTTTTAAATCACTTCTTGTTCTGCTGCCTTCATATATCTCCTCCTACATGTCACTGTGTGAGTGCAGCTACAGCATGAACTCTCAGGACATAATTACTTGCAGTGTACCGTCAGTGCGGACCAAACTTGGCAAAAAGTTCTCCTCATTCCATTTACTTTTCATTTCATATGCTTTTTTATGATTGGCTATTGTTGTGATCTGTGTTCTTTGATTAAAACAGGTCTTTTTGTAAATGAGTCCTCGAGGCTCAATGAGACTAACCTGTATAAATAAAGGTTGTATTGAACTAATATTCCCTTAAATCAATCAACACAGAGAAAATTTAAAATACTTTTATAATAAAAAAAAAATCAAAGGTACTATAAACAATAATGGAAAACTGGAAACCTGCTGCCTTTTCCATCTCTACCACTGGTACATAAAGCTTTAAAAAAATCTGTTAATGCACACTAAGACCAGCAGCACATGCACTGACCCATCTTAGGAGGAGGTGTTTGTATAAAGCCAGCAGGTCACGTCCGTGTTGATCCCACCACACCCACGTTTCCTCTGAAAATCTTCGAAGATAAATAACACCCGTGCAGAGATAACTTTGATTGCGGCACAACTTGACCACTAAAACACACACACACAGAGCGCATAGACAAACAAAAGCATCGGTGCTGCTTGCTCTGCGTCTTCCCACTCTCTCCCTCATCCTCTTAACATTCCCATCACCTTCCCACGCATGATGTGACTTCCTCCATTTAGCAAGCCTTATAAACAAACACTCCACATGCTAACCTTGCATAACTCAGGCTGCAGCCTTTGCTAAACGTCACCTCTTCACACACACTTACCACAATGTGAGGAAAGATGTGCAAATGCTCCAATCTGAACATTTGCCAACGTGCATATCATTTAACAAATCGGTTTGGGAGTGCTTTCCACCCTCTTTGCCCTCTTTCCCATCTCAGCCATCACTTTCTTGGCCAACGGGTTCCTCCATCTGTTAGCCAGCTGGTGGAAGCAGGGGGGAGATTCCTGCTCCACCCGTATATTTGTGAAAATCAACAGTCCAACTTTCTCCCAGCGACTGTAATGACTCTGGTTTCACCTCCCTGCATGATGTCACATGCAGGCCACCGTCACCGCAGTGTTGGATGCAGAGCGCTGGAACAAACCACAGACAAAATGTAGTTTTATTTAGCTGCAATCTTACTTCTGATGATTACAAACATGTTCAACCTACTGAATCTAGGATAGAGTTTGGATCAAATTTACATTAAATTTCCAGAAAAGTTGCCTAATTGAGTTCAGAAACATGAATAAAGGGTCAGCTCAGATTAGCTTACTAAGGAGGTCACTGAGAAAAGCCTGTACACCAAAACGTGTCAGTCATCAATCTTTTCTTCATCCTCCTCTTCCTCCTCTCCGACAGATGGGGTCAGGATGAGGCTGGCTCAGATAGTGTGCAACTTGACCCGAATGGTCTTGGCTCACCATCCCCAGTGTTGGTTTAACCTGGTGTGAATGCACCCCTTCGGTGCTTCTGAATCAAAGTTCTGTCTCACTGGGTCAAACACATGTCCAGCCTCCGTCACCGCTGCTGTCAAATGGACTTTTCAAGTAGCACCGTCTTGTTCAGAGATCTGTAGTCACATGTGTTGCTTGTCAGCTGGATGAAGCCGTGAGACCAGAACACTAGAAACCTGAGCGCTTTTACTATTTCAACACTGTGCTCTCAACTATTCCATAGTTTACATTTACTTTTGACACTTTGGATAGCAATTAGTTTGATTTCAGCTTGTTTTTATTATTTAAAGAAGTAAATGCTATGTGTTGTCATCACTGTATGTTCCCATACAATGGCAAAATTACTTCTCTGCATTTAACCCATCGCAACTGGGATACACCCAGGTGGAGCAAGGGGCAGCTATGTAAGTGCCCGGGGAGCATTTAGGGATTAGGTGTCTTGCTCAGAGACATCACAAAATGTGGAAATAGCTGGGGATTAAACCTAGGACTTTTGGGTCCCAACTCTGCTGCCCTGCCTCTACCCAATCTCTGCCCCATATATAAAAATCACGGTAATGTCCCTTTGGTATGGGTGACTTATCAGTGCTGCTGATTATTCATGCTGCTGATCTCATGCTGCTGATTATCTCATATCTTATTCATACCCATCTTCTCAACACATGTTCAGGCTAATGCTGTTAGGTCATATTGTTTTACATTATTAGTGTATATCTTAGAACTTTTAGCATACCATTTGGCGTTAGTTTAACATATATCTTGGATCTTTTAGCGTACCATTTGGCATTCATTTAGTGTATATCTTAAATCTTTTAATGTACCATTTGCATTCGTTTAGCATATGTCTTAGATTTTTTAGCGTACCATTTGACATTCATTTAGGGAATATCTTAGATCTTTTAGTGTACCATTTTGCATTCCTTTAGCGTATAGCTTAAATCTTTTAGCGTACTATTTGGCCTTTGTTTAGCATATGTCTTAGATTTTTTAGCATATCGTTTGGCATTCGTTTAGCGTATATCTTAGATCTTTTAGTATACCATTTGGCATTCGTTTAGCATATGTCTTAGATCCTTTAGCATACCTTTGGCATTTGTTTAGTATAAGTCTTAGATCTTTTAGCGTACCATTTGTACCATTCGACGTCCGTTTAGCATATATCTTTGATTTTTTTAGCATACCATTTGGCATTCGTTTAGCGTACAATATATAGCGTACCATTTGGTATTCATTTAGCGTATATCTTAGATCTTGTAGAGTACCATTTGTAACATTTGACGTTCGTTTAGCATATATCTTTGATTTTTTTTCTTTTTAGCATACCGTTTGGCATTCGTTTAGCGTACAATATATAGCGTACTGTTTGGCATTCGTTTAGCATATGTCTTAAATTGTTTTTGCGTACCATTTGGTGTTTGTTTTGTGTATATCTTGAATCTTTTAAAGTACCATTTAGTGTTTGCTTAATGTATATCTTAGAGCTTATAGAGTACAGTCTGGCATTTGTTTAGTGTATCTTAGATCCTTATTTACTGTTTCTTTATATACTTTATATTGTGCTAATTTTGGATGTAACTGGGACCCTGTGTATATAATTTTGTTCCAACTCATGTACCACATATGATGCGAATGACAATAAAAGTAACTTGAACTTGAACTAAAAAAATATAAGATAAATCTATCATTGTATCATTTGTTGGAACAAAAACAGGAAAAAGTAAATGCTTATTTATGTTCAGCTATTTCATGTTGCTTTAGTGTTTATATTTTACCTCAAAGACTTTCATTTTTAGTCTCTTTTGTGCATAGTATATTCATAATTATTGAATTATAGTTGATCTCTAAGATTTTGTAACTCTCTCTGAAAATGATGATTTGTTCTGAAAACCACAGTTTCATAAAATAAATTATCTACCACAGCCACGTCAACAGCTTTTCTTAATAAATCTTTAATTTCAGTGGTGAATTCTTTTAGACTTTAAAAAACAGAGCTTTGGTTTTGTTAACATTAAAATTCAGTTTGTTTATAACCAAACTTAATTTGGGGGAATTTTTAATTCATTTTTCAGAGCATAAAAACAACTGATCAGACTTTTTTTTTTTTTGGACAAAATAAATGTGGGAATATTGGCTCAAAATCATTAACTTGTACACATTGCTGAACAATGATATATTTCTCAATTGAACGGTCTAAAACAAAGAGGTTAAACAAATCTTAAATAATTTATTCTTAAAACTTTCAAGCAAAATGAAAAGAAAGTTCTGTTTGTTCACAATATTTCCAGGTTCTCTCTCCCGTTTTAACCTTCTTATCGTAGTAACTGGAACTTTGTGCCCCTGTGACCTTGGACCAGTAATGTCTGGCTCACTTAGCCTCTTACAGGGTCTCAAATCGCAAATTGGTCTCAGACATGAGGCCAGACTACAAGTGGGTTATCAACACCAAGTGTGTGACCGTGAGAGCTGAAGGTCTTTTGGTGGATGGGAAAGTTTGCCTAAGACTACCATTTGAAATATCAGCGTTTTAACTTTACTTCAAGTAGAAGGAAAGAGTAAAAAGTCAAAGTAAACATAAAAACGTGTCATTGGGCCTCTGAGGGCAAATCCTAGAAATGCTTAAGAGAAATAAACAGCAATTTTCCTTCCTTCGTTCAAATCCTCTGCACATATTAATAGATTTAATGGTCATGTGTTTGCAAAACTGTGGTTTTGGTCTTCTGATCATTAAAGAAAAAAATGGACCTTATCGCAGCAGATCCTCCCACTTTCTCTGCTTGTCTCGCACTAGTCATGCAGCTCTCGGGTGAAAGTCTTAAGTCTTTCCTTCATTCATTAAGATGCCTGTTCAGTCTAGCTGAGGTTTCCATGTCTGTCCAAACACGGAGACGCTCAGGCCGAAGAAAAGTCAACCAGAGAGAAATCCCATCTGTGTCCTCATCCATTCTACAGGTCTGGACATGAGCAAACAGCATACATTCACCACCCTGGCAACCCTCTTTTCACTTGACACTGGCAAAATGACACACACACACACAAATCAAAGTTCTTGACAAGAGACCCAACTCCCTCTTTTGGTGTAGTCCCGTACAAAACAAGACTTCCTGGTTCTTTGTGACACTAAGCCGTGTAAGGAGCTGAGGAGGCCAATGGGTTTCTGTTTAAATGACAAACCTTCAGCTACGGCGCAGCGAAGGCCTGAATGTTGTTTGCATATGGTAATCGTTTTCCAGCTGCTTTTATGTGGTGTAGTAACACAAAAGCGTTTAGGATTTACAGATACATGTTTGTTACAATTAAATTCAATCGAAACATTTTTTTCTTCTGCACTATTCCTCCTGAATGTTTTGATTAAAATAAATTAGAGCCGTAAATCTTTTGCTGAGCTATGTTGATGTGGCCGTCGAAAGGCAGAGGCGGAAGATTATGTTTTCGCCTGCGTGAGTCAACAGGATTCAAGATGGCTGCCACAGCCAACTTAAGCCTCATTGACTGAGGTTTTGTGGACAAGTTTCACCCAATGGCAGCAGGAGGGTTAAGAGCTCACAACTGGTCTAATATTTAATCAATTTTACAAATAATCATGTTGAAGTTGATGTGGCTTTATCTGACACTTACCCAAAAACATATTCTCAGTGCTAACTAATTGAGCAAGAGCTTTGCTTAAAATCTTGTCTTTGATTATTGCGGTGAACCATGTTTGTCTGTTAGCAAAATATCTCACGAACCACTGGACAGGCTTTCATCCAATTTTTAAAAAGTGATCATTGGTTGTACATCTTATGTTAACTCCCCTTAGAAACCACAAAAATGGCTACAGTTCAAACAATTTTTACAGATATTGTGCTAAAATTTGACATTTGTTGTACCTGAGAGTCAATTCATTTCAGTTTATTTTTATAGTGCCAATAAATCACAACAGAAGTCATCTCAGGACACTGAACAGAAACATTCATTTACAGAAAAAGTAAGTTAATAACATTATTTATCTAGGAATGCTCAATATTATCGGCATGGTATCGGTATCGACTGATATTAACGTTAACGTTCAATATCGGACATTGGCCATTCCATCAAAATAACTCACCAATTTAAAAGACGCTGATTTTGTATGCCTGCAGCGGCAGCACTATGTAATGACGTCACATGCGCCTACCTGATCTGATCACGGCGGAGAAGAAAATTCAAAATGTCTGCAGTGTAGGTTTATTTTTTTTTCCATTGAGGATGTTGTATTCTGAAGAATTTTGGACTACGCTGAGCCTTGCTACATTGTCCCGAGTCTGAGATATTTTTCCATCGTAGCCTTACCCGAGTTACAGGCCGTCATTTCCGATGTCATTGAGAAGCTAATAGCCGATAACACTTGGGTGAGTTTTACCACAGACATTTGGACGTCGTGTTAGCCCCGTTAGCATGATTAGTCTTACAGCACAAAGGATTGACAAAAACTTTGAACTTAAAAAGGCTGTCCTTCATGCACAGGAGTGCAGAGGATCCCACACTGCAGCTAGGAACCTGGAACAATCCTCTACAAGTGAGACAGCATCACAGGTGCCTAATACTAATAAACAATATTTGATACTTTTCATTTAACATAAGTTAAAGTGCTTTACATATCATTTGGCTGTTACTGAACATATGTCACCAGCTCTTACACAATTTTTATAGCAAATAGCCTAAATACGAGGGCTATGTTCTGATAAAGGAAAGTATACAAAATATAAGCATATCGGATATCAGCCAAAAATCTAACATCATCCATTATAATTATCATTTACAACATATTACTGTAACAATTGCAGCAATAGTTATATACAAGGACCGAAAATACTCCAAATAGATTTACAGTGTTTAGTTCTGTCAGCAGGGTTGATAATGTTTCTGCTGCTCTTTCTTTCAGTAAGGGGTAGGAGTAAGTTGTGGGGAAGGGTGACCCAATGGTTCCAGGGTGAAGAAGATGTACGTCTGAACAATGGTTCCATGCAGGAGGCAGGCAAGTGGTAGGAAAGCGTGGAGGCAGCTGAGGAGGCACAGCAGAGCTCGAAATCCACAGAGGGGACCGGAGGACATCGGGGATTACAGTAGACCCTCGCTATTTCGCAGTTCGTTTTTGGAGGACTTGCTATTTTGTGGTTTTTCAAAATAAAATTGGCCACGACACACGGTTGGCTGATTGACGGATGAGCTGTACGATAGGCATGGAAATTTTATTTTAAATGAATTATTTTATATTGTTTAGCATCTGCCGCGTCTGTGTGCAGCCCACAGTTTGCAGGAAAAGCTTCCACCTGCAGAGTGTCATATCTCCGCTCTACAGTGGAGAAGTGGGCGTGGTCGAGAGCGCTGGCAGATGCCTCCGTGCAGCTGGAGGGAACCGAAACTACGTTATGCTGTGCTCTTTTAGAGCATTTAGAGTATATATATACTGTATATTTACATAAACACATACATATATATACTACTTGTACTCTATTACTACTTTGCAGCTAGAGCACATCTACCATTTGGCAGTTAATGCTCCAGCGCTGACTGGATATCCTCTGCAGCCTTTTACGCTCCTCTTGCTCATGAAGCCGATGATCCTCAGGTGCTGCTGACTGGTGCTCAGATGTGGCTGCAGAGCAGAACTCCCACAGTTACGCACTAATGTTGCAGGAGATTGCATATATTGTCAAGGTTTAACTACAGCAGCTCCATGATTTCTCAATATGAGATGCTTAGTTTATGTTTTATTAGAGTTAGTTAAAAACTCTGGTTTGAAAAGAAGTGGGTGATATGCATTTCTTCAAGGAACAATAGGTTTAAGTTATGAATGCCGTTTTATTATGAGGAAAACATAACTATATTTTATCTACGGAAGTCATGTGCAAAATTAGTCAGCAGTCATGCACCTCCTGTTCGGTTTAAATTTTAATTTTCCATCTTTGTAACACACGTCACACAGCAAGCGCGATGCGATGGAAACGTTCAGTCCTCAATTGGAGAGTTTGCTTAGACAGATAGGACAAATATTTCTTTGGTGTGGTCGTATCCTCGCCTCAGTTTGGCTCTGACAGCCACAGAAGGAGTGAACAATTCAAACTTGACCACATTATGGACGGAGTGGCTGCTCTGTCCAAGACACATGGCATTCTCACCAGCTGTCTGTTTGCACTGCAACAATATAAGCTTGGGTATCAATTAGGTTTATAAAAGGAGAAGAGCCTAATGGCACAGTGGAGACATCATAAAAACACAGAGAAGCTGGACTTTAAATGTGAAGCCAACAATAAACGAATCCAATTATTTCTAAACTGAACAAACAAAGACAGCTTCAGATGACTTTAGCGCCATATGGGAGCTTCTTTAGAGACAAAGACGCTGTAATAGCACACCAACTGCAAGGACGAACTGCAGCCGGGACCACATGTTCCTGTAAATCAAACCACGACTGCTCTTTAGTGGCAGGGTCTGACAACTAGCAACGAGGAGCAGGTGATCGCATTATGATCACTTCATAATTTGTCTTCACAAACTGCTTGGATAGACAGGCAAACTGAGAACCAGCAGCCTGAAACAAACAAAAAAAAGATGAAAATCTTGAGTTTTAAATAATCATAAATTTAAGGTTCACATAAATTCTGGTGCAGTATCCGTTTTCTACGAGAACTAACTATTTCGCTCACGAGAAACCCACTGCTTAAGTACCGGTACTCCACTCTTAATTATTTTGTCCAATAACTGAACAACCATCAAAGCACCAAATGAAACCAACTAGAGAAATCACATTTCCTGTGAAAATGGAGTGTGAAGAACTGAAGAACTTCCTGAAAAACAGCTGAAATGTAGCTGAAATGGAAGAACAAGCTTAAGTTTGCAGAAGAAAGCAGAAAGAACACATATTTGCTTGCTTAAATTTAAATGCAAAGAAATTAGCACAAAATTGGAAAATTAGCTAAAAAAGTTTAAATTAGCCAAGAATAGGTGAAAATACCAGTAGCTGAAAAGGCAGAAAGAAGCTTTAACTATGAGAAGGAAGTGGAAGGAGCTGAAATTAGCCCCCCCCCCCCCCCCCCCCGGGGGGGGGGGATTAGCTGAATAAAGGTATTTTTTTTTTCACAAAACAGCTAAAAGCTGAAACTAGCAATAAAAAAGGCTGAAATGAGAATAACAAGATTAAATTCGAAGAAAGACGTTAATTAGGCTGAAAGAAGCAGAAATGAGCATAGAAAGTGGAAATATCTGAAAACATCTGAAGCTTAAAAATGCTAAGAAGCTAGCTGAAAAAGTAGCCCAAGCCTAAATTAGCAGAAGAAAGCAGAAAATAATGTCTGACCAATTATGCTGAAAGAAGCAGAAATTAGCACAAAAGGTGGAAATAATCTGAAAAAAAGCTAAAATTAGCAACAAATATCCGAAAAGTAGCTAAAAAGCAGAAAGAAGCTGAAATTACAAGAAGGAAGGAGATGGTACATATTTAAATCAGGCTGAAAAAAGTTGAGTGCTAAAAATGTGGAATTATCTGAGAAAAAAATAGCATAAGAACTGTTAAATAATAGCTGAAAGAGCACTGAAAAAGCTTAAACTTGCCGAAATAAGCAGAACAAAGTGTAATAAGCTCAAATTAGCAGAAAGGGGTTAGAAGGAGCACAAAAATGCTGTAGTTAGAAGAAAGAATCTATAAGGAGCACAAAACAACTGAAACCCCCCCCCCCCAGCTAAAATTAACTGAAAATAGCTGTTTAAAAAAATTGCACAAGGAAGCTGAAAGAAGATGAACCAGAACAAAATGTGAAAGGAGCAGTAAAAGTTTGTGAATAGATTTAAAGATTTGAAGGATGTAAAAGGCTAAATGTTTCAAAAAGCTAAAGCCGCACCAATACCAAAAGTAATAGCCCCCTTCTCCTGAACGAGCTAAACCTTTTCATATAGGATTTGTCGATATAGCTTGAAAACTGCTGGATGAGAATTGCGCCAAAAAAAAAACTCCAGAAGAAAAATGGATCAAATGGTGTGAATGCTTCATAAAGCATTCACACAATTACCGTTAGAGGTTAAAAAGCACAAAAGAAAACAGTTCAGATAAACCCTCAGTTTGAGACATTTATTTACATTTCTGATTATAGTGCTAAAGTAACTATCAGTTGTCTTGTTGGGGAACAACAAAGACTGGTAGACCGAGTGCAGCTGAATTCAGCTCTTCATGAAGATCCTACAAAAAGAGCATGTTAGCAGAAGAAAAAGCTCGAGAAAAAGTTGACTTTATCCAACAGCATCATCTGTGCCCTCTTGTGGAAGGATGGTACAGGTCAGCTTCCTCACACTTCTTCAGTACCAACTGATGCAAGGTGAAGAGAGCAGAGCTGCTGGCAACTAGAATTTATCCACAAACTAAACCTCAGCTCGCTCTTCCAGCTGTACCTCTTTTCTCTTTCCAAACTGCTGGAAATCCCAAACACATCCCAGCTTTTTTGGAAATTCATCAGAGCAGATTCTGACCCAAACCTCTCCACTGTTTGGCAATAACTCTAAAAACTGTGTACTATATTCACATGCTCACGCCCAATAAGCTAACTCGCCACTGACACATGGAGAAACCAATGTTCCTTGGCTACAAATGATATTGATTCACTTACTCACTACTCCTTCATTAAATTAAAATTTGACAGAATAATCTAAAGCAACTGAAAGGAGGATAAATGTTTGTCTTAATGACAAAATATTAAGAATGGATAATTCAGAAAAATGACTGGAAACTGCAACAATCCGAACAGATTCATCTTCTCCATCTCGTCTCAGGATCACTAAAGCCGTTTTTGAAAACATCCATGACGAATGACCAGGTCTAAAAACCACGCTGATGACAACTAATACTGTAATTACTAAAACTGTTCCAAATCTGTCTGTTTGCATGTCAGCACTGTACACCAGCAGATTAAATCAAATGTGAGAGTGGCTGCTAAGGTGTGTACAAAAGTGGGCGAAGGCAGGCACCATGTGGGCAGAGTTGAACAAGAAAACCAAAACAAGGTGCACGGCTAAGAATGAAGTTTTGCAAGTCAAGACCATGTGGAAAAAAGAAATGATTCTCAAAAACTGGCTAATCAAAATGCATCCCCGCAGAGCGCTGGTCAGAAACATTCAGAATTCAGAAAGAATGCAATGGAAAAGTTACAACACATTTTCTCTCAATTTTAATGCAATTTGGATCCTCCAATTATTTAACCATCAACAATGATGTACCACAAGGCTCAATTTTAGGACCCACACTATTTACAATCTACCTGGGTAATGTAGGTCAGATCATCCCTGATGCATCATTACATTTCTATGCTGATGATACAGATGTTCAGTGTCGAGCCAAAACAGTTGCTAAGGTTTTCCAGCTTTTGCAATCTGCTTTTGACATCATACAGTCAGATTTGTTCCGTCTCAAACTTGTCCTAAATGCCGACAAAACCAAAGGGATGCTTTTTTTTTTTTCAAACATGAAGTTGGTTCCGGCAGTTCTTTCTTTGATTTTATCCTTGAATAGTGCCACTATCGAGTTTGTCGATTCCTACAAATATTTGGGTATCTTGGTCAATTTGCATCACTCCTTAAAACTTCATGTGGAAAACCTAGTGAGGAAACTGAAAGTTAAACTGGGTTTCTTTTTCAGAAATAGATCCTGTCTAACTCTGAATGATAGGAAACGTCTTGTAACTGTGACTTTTCTTCCCTCCATTGACTACAATGACATTATTTACATGAACGCCCCTACAAGCACCCTGCAGATGTTGGCCTATCACGGTGCGCTAAGATTCATAACTGGCTATAACTACCGTACCCACCACTGCACCCTGTATTCACTGGTTAACTGGACATCATTAACTTCACGCAGACTCTCTCACTGGTACATTTTCATCTTTAAATCAATTCTTGGTCTGCTGCCTTCATACTACATGCTACAGCGTGCACTCTCAGGATATAATTTTATGCAGTGTTCCCTCAGTGTTCCCTCAGTGTAGACTCAACTTGGCAAAGGGGGCTTCTCCTGTTCCTTTATAATGTAGCTGTTTTTGTTTTGGTTTTATTTAACTTTTTCTACTTAGTTTTTCATTTCATATGCTTTTATATGATTGTCTACTGTTGTCTGTACCTCATCTGTGTTCTTTGTTTAAATCAGGTCTCTCTTGTAAATGAGTCCTCAAGGCTCAATGAGACTAACCTGTATAAATAAAGGTTGAAAAAAAAAAAGAAAAATTTATCAATTTGTAAGAAGGGAAGGCATTTTAAAGCTTTGCTTCATTCTTCATCTTTTTTCAAACTGTGATTGCCTAATTTTGAATTGTGAGAATTTTGCTCATCACGTCATCATTTTTCGTTTATTAGGTATTTTAAATCTGCTTGTTCAAAATAACTCGTTTCTTTTAAGATATTTTACTGACCAACAATAGCTGCCCTGCAGTGAAGTGAAATTTGAAATGTTCCTTTTGCTCATGCTTGTTTTATTGAATTACTTTGGTAAAATGAAACAATGTGATTTTGTCAATTTAATTCACATTCATTTGTTAGAACAATGTCTTATTATTTAATAAACAAAATAAATGTTTTACATCTTTAAATAACTGAAGAGCAAATGTATGAAAAAATTTATACAAGCATGAAAAAATAGCTCCCATGAAAGCCATCTGACCCATGAGTGTTTTTTAAGTCTTTTAGTTGCGTTAATTCAGACCGACTCACTGCGATCTGTATCGAGTGTATTGATGCACCCAACAGAGAAGTACTTACCATAACAGCCTATTCTATCCGAGGCACAGCAATGCAAAAACATAAAAGCCTTGATCTTGTGTCAACGAACTCCGTCTGAGGGAAGTCAAACTTGTTCATATGCATTAAATCTCTCCGCCACTTTGATCTATAAATGCAAAGTGCCTGCTCAACTTCGTTCAGTCGGAGTTATTTTTATAAATCTTCCGTATGCACATAAAAGTGGAATAAAAAAAAAAACATGATGTTAGAATAACATCCAAGTCGCTTTAATCTGAAGGAGCCCCTCGGTCGCTGAGAGGGCTGGGACTATTTCCTGGGCTTCTGCTCAGGAGGTGCTCTCTTTCAGTGAGTCATCTCTCCTCCCGAGGAGAGATAATTAATTTGTCTGAGCTGCTCTTAACCCTGGCCTGGGTGTCAGCGCTGGATATGTGCAGGCGTTTCAAGCACACAGGTGCAAAATATGTTTAACGCACACACCTGCGTGTGCACAAAGACACATCCAAATCTGCAGGCAGCCGTTAATAGAACTATAAATGCATCTCCACAACAAGATGAAGGCCTGAACTGAGCAAAAGAATAAAGCAGCAGAGTCGAGAGGTAAAACTGAGGTTGCAGAAGAGCAGAAAAACTGACCAGCGAATAAAGCGCTCCCTCGCCTCTCTTTTATTCCTTCAAGGTTTTTTCAGCAATATTGCTACTGCAATATTATATCCCCATCACCCACACAAACACTCAAAAGGGCATAGCGTATACACACATTATATGCACACACATTCGCACACAAGATTCAAAGGGTCCAAACAGCTGCACCTTTGACCTGCTAAAAAATGAATGGGCTTCAGTGATGAGATGAAAAGCAATAGAAGAGGGCGATGTGAGAGGTGTCAGGGAAAGGAAGGTGAGAGCAAAGGTATTGGCTGCAGAAATGGATGGGTGGGAAAGCAGATGATGATAGCAAGTTTAAGAAGAAGAAGAAGAAAAAAAGGCAAACAAAGAAGGAGAAAGGATTTAGACCAGAGGAGAAATTCACCTCAAGAGAATAAAGAACCAACTGTCTAATAACAAGGAAGCATCTATCTCCTAATTTGCCACCTTGATTTACAATTTATTTTCCAAGAACTCAAATAATAACATGTCCGGATTCATTTTAGTGTCTTGTATTAGATTTTATTAATTTTTTGTTGTCGTGTGTGTTTCCAGTCTGCGCTTGAGTTTTGTTCCAGATGGTTCATCCAACATCCTGTAATTATCAAACACTAATTGTGTGCGAGTGTGTGTTTATGTGCTGCGGTGTTTCCAGGCGATTATCTGATGCTGAGATCACTAATGACCACACAGACAAACATCTGTCCCGAGGTAACGTGCAAAATGAGAGGCTGGCCATCTGCCGTGTCTTTGAGCACGTATGTGTTGAGTCTTTGTTGACTTGTGTGCTACTCACCCATAAACACATAATGTCAAAACGTGCACGTTAAAAGGGTTTGCTTTTTGTTTATTTGAAGGGGTTATATGAGGCACTCGGCCATAATCAGTGTACAAAGTAGATTGTAGTTGGCATGCCCCCCAGTGTGGAGGAGCAGGCAGGAGAGGTTGTCTGGAAGCCAATCAATGTTCTGATGAATTTGTCAGCAGAAAATAAAATAGCCCTGTAGAAAAAAAAAAAAAGAACCGAATAAATATAAAAATGGAAGAAGCAAAAACATTATTTGTTTACCCCCCACAGTATTTCCTTGTCTGACATAGTCTGGACTAACCTGCTTATACTGAATTGTTTATTTGAGGTAAAGTGACTTGAGTGTTTGAACACTATAGTTTTCTCGACAAAATGTGGTGCTTTTGAAAAGAGCTATAATCTGTACCAAATTTCAGGTTTCAATTGTAAAAGCTGAGTCTAACTTGACAGCATTTTAAATGTGCTGTTAAAGGAGATATGCCTTAATGTAGAAGGTTGAAAGATAAATATTAATTTTTGCCAACTTCATATAGTTTGACATCAGGTATATCAGTAGAAGGATGTTAGAAATGCAGCTGCCTGGAAAAAGACAACGAGACATATGGATGCAATTAAAGAGGCCATGGTGTAGTTAGAGTGAGGACAGAAGATGCAGGGGACAGAGTGAGATGGAGGAGGATGACTCACTGTGGAGACCCCTGAAGAGGTAAAAGCCAAAAGAAGAAGAAGATGCTATAATTTGGCATGATGCCAAGTGAAATTAAATGCTGTAGTGATTTTAAAGGTTACCTCATACAACAGTTGAACGAGTCCCAAAACTTTTGTTTGATATGTTATAGTGCAATTCAATATGAAACATGAAACAAAAAAAGTACAATTAATGGTACAGTTTCATAAATCACGTAGTAGTGACATGATATACTATAAGGTGATGCTATATGATGTGACATGATATTCAACAAAACTAGTAAAATATTTTGATAAACCAGAAGCTGTTGGGTCATAGGTCTGTTTAATTTGAACAAATGTTGGGTCAAAAGTTGGACCCAGTGGTTGGGCCAGAGATGGGCTGTGCCATTTTGTTGTTTTGATCACTGGACCTCTGGTTTAGGACATCATGTAATATGTTAATACACAAATTTAAAACTGTAAGAACAACTTGTAAGAAAAATATTTAACTGTACTGGTTTGATTATAATTTTAGTTTTCACTTGATTCTGAGATGGTTTTCTTAAAATAGCATTACCGGTAGTTGATGCTACGTGGCTGATGTTAATAGCAGTTAACACCAGCTAGCTAGCACTAAACACAAGATGCCATTATTTATTTATCCAGATTTAGGTTTGTTCTTTAAACTGATTTTAGTAGCTCTACTTCTTGTAAGCTTATAAAATTTTGGCTAAAGTAAACTATCTAGTGTGGGAATTTGCATGTTTGTCCTATTATTTCTTTAACCCTGGTGTTTCCTGCACTCTCCAGTGTTAACTCTAATCATCCCAGGTGGATGGGTTCCCAGTTGCATGGGTTCAACACACAAACAATCAGATCATGTCACCTAGTATGCTAGCTCAAACTGATGCCCTAACTTTGCTGAGTTGAAACCACACTTGGTTCGTTCCAATTTATAACCGAACACACTGGGTTAAAAATTAGGTTATTTTTAACTTAATGATTTTTAGAGTGTATTATATGGTATATCCTGGTCGATTCGCATCTCTCTTTTAAGCTCCATGTGAAAACCTAGTAAAGAACATAACTGGCTATCATTATCGTACCCACCACTGCACCCTGTACTCACTGGTTAACTGGACATCATTAACTTCACACAGACTCTTCCACTGG
>JARVGS010000761.1:20931267-20946022 GCA_031762315.1 Hypsolebias antenori | reverse complement strand
CAAATAAACTGGACAATATTCTGGCAATTTAGTGACATTTCCACAGTTGTGGTCTTGACTGGTCTTGAAATAAAATCTCGAGTCGGAGACAAGACCGAGACCATCAAAAAATGGTCTTGAGACCGGTCTCCAGTACTACAACACTAACAAACATTATAATGCACAAAATAAATAAATAACAGAGTAAAATACAGCTTCTACTTGTACATGATGCCAAAGCTACAAAGGCATAAAATGCATAGTGAAAAAAAAATTGTTCTTTAAAATCTGATTCGAGTCTTGTACTGATGATAATCATTTTCACACTCACACAGTGACACACAAACCAGATTCTAGTGAACAGTCCTGAGGGCCCTCTCTCATGCGAGAAGGTGCTTTGTCATGTTTTTGTGGCTGCTGGGTTTCTTTTCTTGTCTCTCTGCACTCTCCGAGCCTCGTCTAATTCAATACGTGCTTCATTTTTTTTTCCCTCAACATGCCATCACCACTGCCAAGGTTCAGAGCAGGCCCCAAAGGGTCATTAGGATAACATATCCATTTATTGTGCAAGATACACACTTGGCTAAACAACAACCCTCCAGAGAAACTAGTTGGAGGGTTGTATTTCTATGTGACAACCATTGGCCTGCTTGATCTTTTCTTTGACACAAATTCTTGTGTCATAGCATCAGTGAAAGTTGCCTTTTTGAATCCCACATGTGGTTCATTTTCAGTTTGTGGAGCGGATGCAGCTTCTTTGTTTACTGTAATAACAGTTTTGTGCTCATTTGAGAAGCTTTATTCCAGCTTAGATCTTTTTTTTTTCCTTTTGGGACTAATTTATTATTTAATCAGAGTTTTAGCTAAATAAAGATATAATGTTCAGGGTGTGGCTGGTTGTTGGGAAATATGGCTAAAGATCAATGCAGTACACTGATCCAGAACAAGAGTTGACAACTAAATGCCAAATGACATTAGGATTGAAATTTAATCGTCTCTCTGAAAAACTTATATATATATGGGGTCCAGAAAAATGAGGAACAGATACTTTTTCTGCATATGAAAAGGAAAAAGTTTAAATATTTTTACCAACATATTAAATTATTTTCAAACCTTGTGGTCAAGATAAAACATTTTGCAAACAAAATATAGTAAAAAATGTTTATTTCATTGTCAGGAGATGGCTATTCTTTCTTTGATAATAAAATGAATATAACTGGTTTTACAGAGCCTAAAAAGGTGGTTCTTTTTTTTTTGTGTGGCGTACATGTAGTTAGTAGTTATCATCTTACCTGCAACAGACAGCAGTCACAGCAATCTAAGTTTGTAAAGTCAATGATAAACTTTCCTGTGTGAGTTAAGGCTAATTTATTTCTTCATAAATTCTTTGTTGCTGGTAAAGATTTTGTGTTTGTACTGCCTCTGATATGTTGCACAACCCTCTGAACAATCGTTCGCCAAGTAAGTGTCATGTATTGTGTGATTGGTCAGAAATTCATTGGCCTGTTTATGGAGGATGTGGCAGAATCATTAACTGTGAATAAATATCCACTCTGCCAACCGTGCTGTCGTGTGAAACATCTTTAGGAACAAAAATAAATAAAATATCTCACATCCACGATCAGTGAGACAGGATGGTTTTCGTCAAGTATAAAGCCACCTTTTAGGCTAACTGCTACTCAGAAAAAGACCCAATGAAATGGGAACTTTTTCATCTAAAACAACACAAATTCTAAATTAAACCAAACTCCATACTGTATTTTATTTTTTACAACCATAAGTTTTAACTGAGACAGCTATGTTTTCATTATTTTCACAACTGAACAATGTTTCTATACATATGTAGCAACTTGAACAATGATGATGATGAACTGAGCCTGTCAGTGATTGGTTCTTTTAAAACAAACAGTAGTCCTTTATATTTTCTGTCATACAGAAATCCTCTCATCTTTCTGAGAACAGCATGCTGTATCTGCTTTGTATGATGGAAAAGTGAAAAGGGGGGAATATATTTAATGGTGGTAATTTTTAGTGGCCTGTCGGCTCAGCTACCCCATAAAACGTCCTGAAGAAGTCTCCAAAATGAGTTTGCTGTGACAGTCGATCCATCCAGTCATCCATCCATTATATTTTACCCACTTCTTTGTTTTTGGTCGTGGGGGTCACTGGTGCCCATGTCGAGCTGTCACTGTGTGAGAGGCAAGTCCATCACATGGACACGTCGAGAAAAACGAGACAAACAACCATTCACTCTCACAATTTAGAGTTACCAATCAGCTTAACATTTATGTATTTGGTCTGTGGAAGGAAATTGGATAACCCGGAGAAAACTCATGCATGCACAGAGAGAACATGCAAACTCCACCCAGATAGGTCCCAGGCCAAGATTTGAACCGGCGGCCTTCTTGCTGAGAAGCAACAGCTCTACAAACTGAGCCACTGTGCCGCCTGTGACAGTCTACCCCAGGTAAAATAGTAAATACATATTAAAGCTCCACACGAACTTGTACTATGATAAAAGCCCCTTAAATCTTGTTTTTTGGTCTATTTACAGCTCTTCTTGTTCTTTTTGTTCTTGTTCTTCTTGTTCTTTTTGGTTTTCTTGTTATTTTTGTTCTTCTTCTTGTTGTTGTTGTTCTTCTTCTTCACGTTCTTGTTCTTCTTGTTCTGTTGTTTTTGTTCTTGTCCTTATTCTTGTTCTTCTTCTTGTTGTTCTTATTCTTGTTATTTTTGTTCTTGTTCTTCTTGGTTTTCTTGTTATTTTTGTTCTTCTTGTTGTTGTTGTTCTTCTTCACGTTCTTGTTCTTCTTGTTCTTGTTGTTTTTGTTCTTGTCCTTATTCTTGTTCTTCTTCTTGTTCTTCTTCTTGTTATTGTTCTTGTTCTTATCCTTCTTGTTCTTCTTCTTGTTCTTGGTGTTCTTCTTGTTGTTGTTCTTGTTGTTGTTGTTGTTGTTCTTGTTCTTATTCTTCTTGTTCTTGTTGTTGTTGTTCTTCTTCTTGTTCTTCTTGTTGTTGTTGTTGTTCTTCTTCTTCTTTTTGTTCTTGTTTTGTTGTTCTTCTTTTTGTTCTTTGTGTTTTTGTTCTTCTTGTTCTTGCTGTTATTATTCTTGTTCTTCTTGTTCTTGCTGTTCATTTAAAAATAACTGGAGACCTAAATTTAGCGACATGCTAAGCATTGATAAAACAGCATAAATCTGACATCTCCTCAGCGGATCTCAGTGAAATGAAAAGTACTTAGTTCCACTCTGGTGAGCATCTGACCAACAGGTCGTACTGCCACGTGCATTTCATTGATTTACAAAGCAGAACATTCAGTGCTGATCTTATTCTGTCATGTTTAAAGCTGCGGTATTAAGTTTATTGTATTGCTGCCAGATCATTTTCTGTAAAAAGATTTACAGCGTTCAATAACAATCAATCATGTCTATCGAATAATTCCTAAAACAGATTTTTTTCTTACATGATGCCAGGAACTTTACATCTCTTAGTTTTAGAACACATTTTCACCCATCAGTGAAATATGGACATTTCCTGCCCTTGTGTTCTATTTAGAAAGTATTCAAGAAGTTGTTTCTACTTTAGTTCAGTTGGGGTTTATCAGGGTAGAGTGACACGACGAAATGAGCCAGTTCAGGACGGTAAAAACATTAGAGAGGAGATTTGCGAGCTGTGGATTTGCCTGCGGGACAGCTTTTGAAATGACCCGTGAATGATTTCTGCTGTACAGAGAGACAATCAAACACAGAGTAAAAGAACAAGAAAATAGAGAGCGAAGCCAGCGGAAAGTAAATGACTCACTCTTATCCTGTTCTGGAGGCTCCAGGATGTCACTGTCTGTGTCACTGGGAACATGCCAAGGCTGTCTGATGGCCTGTAACTGCTGGTAAAACTCATCCTGAAATGGAAAAAGAACACAGCGCCAGAGAGGTGATCAAACTCTAAAATTATTCATATTTTGAGAAATAAGCAAAAAAATAAACAGGTGGGAAGGAAAGGTTAAAGAATCTCAACAGTCTAGGCATCTTAAAGTTTGCATATTCTTACAGGTATTACTCAGATCATATCGATTTTAGATCTTTTGAAGTGGGGTCCTGTGGAAATTTTATGCACATTTAGCGTCTTACCTGTTTTAGATAACTTTATTTGGAGAGTTTACTTCTTACTGGTTTGACAAGCTAACAGCTAACCAGAACAAAACCAAAGTTAATTGTTGCTATTCATCAAAGTACATGCTCAATAATCCAGATATACAACCCAGCAATGTTCAGTCAGGTCATCTGGGTGGTTTCTTTTTTCTGCTGAGATGTTTCACCCTCCATCCAGTGGAAAAAAACAGTTATGTTTGTGCTAAGATGGCCTCTGGGGCATGCCTCTCCCTTGTCAATAGCCAAGTCAAACTTGTTCAAAACACCAAAGTCCATGCTCAATAATCCAGGTATAAAATCCAACAATGTTCAGTCAGGTCATCTGGACGGTTTCTCTTTTATGCCGAGATGTGTTTTTCCACTTTGGAGTAGGCTGTTGGGGGAGAATCAGTTTTGTTTGGCCTTTCTTCAGACTGATGAAGCCCTTTGGATGGAGGGCGAAACGTCTCAGCACAAAAATAAACCGCCCAGATGACATGACTGAACATTTTTGGATTGTTGTGATAATTAAGTAACTCTAAATTTAAGTGTCAGAGTGACTTACGCAAACACAGTTTTAAAACTTTTACACCTCTGCCATTTCAACAATGCACACGTACTCTGGCATAAATACTTGTATTATGATATTCCTCATGAACGTTCCTCAGGCTACACCTGGTGTACTACAGCTAGCTGGTGATGCTGCTGTTTAGGTTTACTAAGAATTGCTAAAAGTGGTTTTAAGATGGGATCAGCTTAATTTGCTTTATTTAAGCTTGTCATTCTGGTCAGAAATTTTTTTTTTTCAAACTGACCTTCTACAAAGATCTATCTACAACAGGTAAGATATTCATTTATCAGATTTTTTTATTTATTTGAACCTCATTGCAAAAGCTGTGCATTATTGATTCAAGCTCTAACAAAGGTACATATTGAGCAGTATAAAAGTTTTATTATCAAGCCTTGAAGTGTGTTAAAACAATTGAATCTGTGTAAATTGTAAATAAAAATATATTTTTTGTGAATTACTTAAAAAACTTCCTGAAAGATATGTTTAACTGGAAACACTAATTTATGTGGACATTGTGGTAAATTATGTTCTTGTTTAGAAAAAAAGAAAAAAATAATAATAATTTGATGTTTATAACAGTAGAAATCCTTGAATGAATAAAAATTGACAATAAACAAACAAACAGCCAGTTTGAGCGGTTGTTTCTCTCCATCCTAAATACTGTACTTGGTGAGTTGTGTAAGGTTTATTCAGCACAGTAGTAAACATGTTTTCATCCCAGTTGTTTTTCAATGTTTTAAACGTCTCACTTTCAGTACCAGACTTCTTCTGTTTTTTGCACCCTAAACAATTTAGTGACCGGGTTAAAACAGACAACTATTTTGTTTAAAAAACAATTTTACATAATGGTGCTGCAAAAAAAAAAAAAAGGTTTATTAAACTAAAACATATAAAACCTGATCTTTTCAACCTGAAAAGTCAGAAGTCGCTACATAAAAATAAGTATTTGTGCAAAATGTGTAAACTTTTACTGAAAATAGAAATGGATAACCAATTTATTCAGGTATGAAGTTTATGAATTTTTATGTTTTGCATTTAAGGCTTTTGTTATTCGATAAGGGAACAGGTGGCCTCAATAAAAGCCGACTGGGTGCACAGGAATAAGGTTTTGGATCATGTCACGAGGTGTCAACTGGTATAACTGTCAAAAAGTATCCAAAGAGACCGTAAAGCTACTAGCCGTCATTAGGAAAGCCTTCAAAAACAGCTTTGATTTAACAGGGCTGCTGTTAAGAAATCATGAAAGGAAAATATGAAAAGAGATCCCTCTGAAAGTAGCCCTTTAATACCAGGCTCATTTTTCCACAATGAAATGACATCCTACTGTACAGACCTCCACGACTCTTCGCAAAACCCCACACGAAGTATGTGTGTGTTTGGTAGGGTCATAGGAAAGCTCACACTTAATCTGTGTGTGTAAAAATGTTCATGTTCTGCAGCTTTCCTGGAAATGCACATTTAATCTTATTTTACTCAAGTTTCTCATAAAGTGAGTCAGTTTATCAAAGGTTTTTCATGTTTAAACCAGGTTGAACTATATTTCACTGCAACAGTAGAGACAACTTGTCACATAAAGGCTATTTTCGTTTCAAATAATAGTCCAAAAGTGGGTATTTTCTGTTCTGCCACACAAAAAGCTACAGCCAAGAGACAAAGACTTGTTACAGAGGAACCAGCTAGACTGTTTCTGTCTAGAGGTTAAGTAAATACACAAAAAGTAAGTGCAAAAATAACAATTTGTGGTTTATGTGCTGGGCTTTTTGACTGCCTGGCTCATACTTTCTGGAGTCTTGTCATGACTATCTTCAGGCAGTCACTGTGCTGTGCCAAAACTTATTCTGTCTATGTAACAGTCTACAACCAGGAATGCATTTTCACATCCCCACACAATTTTTTAAAATAGATTTTTAAAACCATAATGCCCATACAGAATATTTTTCTTTCTAGAAAAGGTCGAGTTCACCGTTTAGGGTTTTATGCTTGGATAAGATAACTGGCGGGTTTTTATTTGACAAAGAGATATGGAAGAAGTGTTTACTCTCTTTTTCAAATAAGACTGTATTGTTAGACGTCTTTACAGAGTTCGTGTGTAAGGAACAAAAAAATCTAAGTTGCAAACAGCAACACATTTTTGTTTCATTTTAAAATAAAAGCAAGAATATACTGTGATACAGTATAAAAATGATGCAACTACACTAAAGGATATTATGTGATACCATACAATTCAATACAATTTGATGCAATTTGAAATACATTTTTGTAATATTTGATATAATATGATGGAGTGCGATAATCTATGATGCAGTACAAAATGATGTGATACATTGCAACAGGATATGTCATGAGATGAAGTATGATAAAATGCAATATGGTATGATATAATGCAATGCAAAATAATGTGATGCATTGTGATACAATACGATATGATGGAATATATCGTCATATGATGCGATTTGAAATACATTTTTGTAATATTTGATATAATATTCTGTAATGGAATGAAATAATATATGATGTAATACAAAATGATGTGATACTGTGCAACAGGATGCAATGTCATAAGATGAAGTATGATACAGTGCAATATGCTATGATATAATGCAATGCAAAATAATGTGATGCATTGTGATGCAATACAATATGATAGAATAAGATATGTCATCATATGATGTGATTTGAAATACTGTACATTTTTGTAATATTTGATATAATATAATGAAATGCAATAATATATGATGCAATACAAAATGATGTGATACATTGCAACTGGATATAATATCATAAGATGAAGTATGATATAGTGCAATATGGACTGATATAATGCAATGCAAAATGTGATTATTGTGATGCATTACGATATGATGGAATATGATATATCATCATCTGATGCAATTTGTCATATGACGCCAGATGATACAGTGCAATACTGAGCAATGTAGTACAGCATATTTTTCAGATTATAAGGCACAATGTTGATTAACAGGTCTGTTTCAATTTACAAGGATTATAAGGGACATTAAGTGAAACAAAACAGTCAGATAAGTAAAACTTTATTCATCTCATTCACAATTTCCACATAAAATGGTTTGAGGTCAGTAAACACAACCAGAATTAATACACGAGCACCTGATTATAAGGGTCACTGCTGATTTTTGAGGAAAATTAAAGGATTTTAAGTGTGCCTTATAGTCCAAAAAATATGGTGATATAATGTGAGGCAACATAATATTATGCACAATATTGTTGCCTTGGGGAAATGTATTTTCTACTCATTGTCCCAATAGCTTCCTCCACAAAATTTCTGTAAAGAGACTTAAATCAATCTTGAACAAAACAGTCATAGTGAGATACAATGCACAATTATCCACAACACTCTCAGCTTCTAAATGTATCAAAATATGAATAACTCAGTTGAGTTACCAAGGTTGAAAGCTTGCTTCTGTTTGGGGTCTTACCTCAGACAGATACGCCCGAAGGCTGGCACCAAGGCTGTCTGTGGTACTTAAACCTGGAGGAGTGAGCAGTGGTCGAGGCAGTATTGGCTGACATGTGGGTGTCACAGGGCGGCTTCGCGACCTCCTGAATGTCACCTCTTTATGAGATCCAGGGTTAAACGTGGAGCGTGTCAGTAAGCTAGTAGGGGTTAGAGGTTTGCTGGGGGTTCTGGGGGTTTGAGTCCTACTCCCAGGGTTGCTGGGAGACTTAGTCCGACCCATAGTCAGGGAGGTGGGTTTGGGGCTTAGCAAGGGGAGGTTGGCTGAGAAGCTGGGAGACTGGGGCCTGGAGACGAGGCTGGCCAGCGGAAGCGTGTCAGGTAGAGCTCGGTGGCGCAACGGGTTGTGGAGCAGACCGCCATGTGGATTGTTGGAGCTCCTAGTGGTCATCTTTCCTACTTCTGCCAGTTTGGCCAGGTCCTTTTCAACCTCTGTCAAAGAGAGAATAAAAACATCCAAACATCACTCATTACACAGCTTTAAAGACAAACGTATAAAAAAGAAGACTCGAGTGCTCTTTGAAATCAAAAACATAGTTTTAAAGGGGAAACAAGCAGAACGTAGATATCCCCCATTTTCAAGATGAGTTATTTTCTGTACTGGAATTTACAAAGTAACTGGGAATGCATGTAGCCCTTACAGTTTTTGGTTCAAGATCAAGTGGGTAGGGGTTGTTTGAGAACAGAGGTAGGTTTATTGTTTTTGCTTATCCGGGTAGCACAGAGGGACAGATCTTTGGGAGTGGAGGGAGCATTTTTATCCAATACAAGTTGCATTAGCGGAGCCAGTGCGTGGCTAATGGTGGCCTTAGCCACCATAGATTAATCTTAGGCCACCTCACCAACCATCCATTATCCATTTCATTCCGTGACAGGGGACAAAAAGAGAGCTAAAAAGCAATAAATCGAAGGAAAAAAAATGTATATTTTGTTTTAAAATTTATGTTTATCACAGATTTTTATTTTATCGTTCCCAAATTGAAACAATGACCAGAGTTTTCATCCATTTGCGACAGTGCCTGTAACACACTGTACAAATCCCAGATTACTGTCCAAGATCCCACCATAACGTCAGCTCTGCTTTTGATCATAATTCAGAGGCCATGAAAGGAAGCTGGTCCACATCCCGCTGGACAGATGATTCACAAATTTTACCGAGCATTAAAATAGGCGCGACTGCTCGCTTTAATCCTTCTTCTGGGTAATGATGACAATATTTACAGCTCTTGTAAACCGTGATGAATCAAGCTTCTCCCTAAAAAAAAAAAAAAAAACTGATAGCAAGTTCAGAATGGAATAGTTTTTCCATATTTTTCTAGGAAAACAAACTTGTTTGTTTCCCTGGTAGTTGAAGTAACAGTGTCTGTTTGAAAAGAACTGACAGTGCCAACCTCTGTGATCAACATCTGGGTCATTTTCCCCAACTGTTATGCTTTTGTTTCCAATGCTGGCAATCTGAGTTCAACAAACCTGTCTGAGTGTTATCATCGGAGAGGCATAATTTTACGAGTGAGTCATCGGGAGTGAGTCTTTCTGCAGAGCTGTATATGTGTTGTGTCAAATAAAACAAAAGCAAGCATGACAAGTATTTCATAAACCTTGACTTCCTTGTTTTTGAGCAAATGGTGCTTCGCTCCCATACAAACAACATTTTTCCATGTGATAATTTGAACCATATGTTCCTGCTCACTGACAGATACCCATTTAGTATGCAAAGTAGAAAACAAATGTAATACAGTTGGCATTGAAAACCCTTCCTTTAAATTCCGTTTGCAGATCTGTTTAACAGCATTATTCAATATCCATGAGTGCATTCATTTATTTGACAATACAAATAGATTTATTGTGTTTAAAGCTTTTCTCTGCACAATGATCTGATTTATTTTCAGGAGATAGAAAACTCAGTTTAAATGTTAACTAAGTTAATGAGCTCTGCTGGTGCTCAGTCCATATATGACAAGTAATTTAACTGGAACGTGGAACTGTAATTAGCTGATTCCCGTGCACAGCGCCTGACCTTAAGACCTACCGTACTTGCATCAGTCCAAATATGTCTAATAATGTGGAAAAAACAAATACGTCGCTTCGCCATATAAGTCGCATCTATCATGCGTCACCGCTGACCACCGGGAAACTTGGGAAGGTGTTGTGCCAAAAATCGATTGGCTGCCAAATGGCGGCCACAGGAGTGTGAACGGGAGGACTTTAACAAGAATTTAACGAGCAATCCTTAATAATTGTTTGTTTGCTCGAAATTATAGCAAAGAGGTGTCTCAGTTTAACTTTTCCTTAATAAATGCATTTTATTGGTCAAATCAGCTGTATTTCAAAAATCGATTTGCAGAAGTGGAGCACGCAGAGGTAGGACTCGCTGTGCATTTCGTCGACATTTAAGATGATAAGCACCTAAAAACAATTATTTATTTGCTCAACATTATAGTAAAGGTGTGTCTCGGTTGAACTTTTCCTTAATAAATCCACTTTAATGAATAAATAAGCTCCATTTCGACTGGGAGGCGCTTCGAAATGCAGCTGATTTGACTTTTGCTCCCGGCGTTCTGGAGCGAGATGAAGGCGACTTGTATGGCAAGCCAAGTGTCTTATTAATAGCCACTTTCACCCATTAATGAAACACTTGGCTTGCCATATCAGTTGAGGGCCCTCTAGTGGCTGAAAATAGTAGTGTTCAATATTTTCCATGTCCGAATGAATGAAATCATCAGATCTCAGCCAAATATTGGATTATAAATATGGGGGGAAAAAAACGTAAATAATCGCTTCATCATATAAGTTGCAGGGCATGCAAATTAATGCAACGTATACGGCAAAAAGTATGGTAAACTAATTCCAGGAAAACAACCCTGCAAGACACTTAAATTGTACACACTATAGTCTAAATTAAACCTGTTCCACATTTAATTTCCCAGTTTCTCGTCAAACCCACCTACACCCAGTTAACTGTGAGTGTGTGATTATATTCTGCTGTAAACAGGATACTTTCATTAGTCATTTATTCCAGTAAAATTCATCTCGAGATATTTATAGTTCTAATGATAACACCACATGTTTTAGGTTGTGTAAATCTCACCCATAAATGGTCACTCTACTCTTGAACTTGTAAACCATTTCTCCTGACTTCCTGACATTAAAGAGGCACCGAATACCTTTAGAAATTCTGTCGATAAGCTGTCTTTCACAGATGTTTCCATAAAGCGACGGCTAAAACAACGTGAGGAAAGACATGCATACAACAATATGTAATACAATGCATGGAGTTTTGATAGTTTTGATTCAATTTCAGTATTAAAAAAATGAATAAAAACATAAACAAAGGAGAAGATGGAGCAAACAGACCAAATCTATTAAAGTCTTTGATCAGGGAGCGGTTGAACATGGTGAAACACAGCCACCGCACGCAATAAAACCATTTAGAATGCATGCAGTCTTTATTGGGTCCCTCCTCTGAAAATAAACAAGTTCACTAATGACATATTTGTCTGCAGTCTTGCATCCATACCCAACACTGCTTCCCTGAATGAACTCAAACACCACCTCGATGTTCTTGAATCAGCAGACAGATTGTTCTTACAAGAGGATTCACAATTTTGTTTATCACTGCATTAATTAACACCTGTAAGACAAAAAGGTTGTGTTTGAATATAAAAAAAAAAGTTTAAAATGATGCATATTCATACAGTGCGTTGCATGAAAATAAAGACATGATCATTGAGATGTGAAGGAAAATGAAACCGAAGTACATGACATGAAGCTAATCAACTTGAAAAAGTGAATTAACTTTACAAATAAAGTCAACGAGACGTCTGCAGAGGCCTGAATATTCAGTACCAGCGTGCAGCTGAAGTTATTCTTAGCACACGTTGCATTCTTCAAATCTCACGCCGTTACGTTTACAGAAAAGCTGCATGTTCACGTCACTCCTCCAATGTGCTTCAAATAAGACAGGCGTGTGAAGGTCTGCTCAAAGCCCTAACACAGTGTGAGGCAGTCAAACAGAGGGGGAGACATGCATAAACAAACAAATGCATGACACATGACACTTACATGGCGCCATTCCCCCTTGCCTTTCATCTGATTCATAAACCATGCTTGACCTTCATGACAGCAACTGACTCACCCGGACGTCACGCGTGTCAAAGATGAGCAGCAGAATGAATGATAATGTCAGAGCTGCTTAAAAAAATTAAAAGTTTTATGAGAAAATATATACATTTTTTTCTGCACAAATGGGCTTTAATTAGCTTAGCTGGAGTTAAATGAATATAAATATTAGAGCTGTAATGAAATGTTCAATATAAGAATGTTAGAAAATGATTTTAAAAAATTGAATGAACACAAACTTTAACCTGAATATAAAAGAGGATTAGCGATCCCAGATGTTTATTAGTTTTACTTGACATTTAACATCAGGTTTTGTGCAGAACAATGTGCAGTAAGAACAGAAAAATGGATTTTGTTGGTATTTTCTTGTGGAAAAATTTAAACTTTTTTCACATCATGGCATTGTTCCAATGTTAAAGCATTTTGGTCTGAAGGGTTTTTTAAGACTTTAAATATTTTGAATCCATATTTGCTTCTTTGTCAAGCAGCTGCTAAAATAAAAGAAAGTTAAAAATAAAATTCAAAGTTCATGCTCAATAATCCAGGTAAAAGAAATCCAGCAATGTTCAGTCAAGTCCTTTGGATGGTTTCTTTGTGTTGAAACATTTCATCTTTCATCCAAAGGACTTCTTCAGTCCGAGAAGCAGCAACAAACTCAGTCCCAAAAGTAGCACACTCAGTGGGCCATGCAGTTTTATGGTGATAAGATGGTTTCTGGAGTCCGCCCTCTCCCCCATCGACTCCTCTGAGGCAGCCATAGACAAAGTTCAAAACATAAAAGTTCATGCTCAATAATGAACTAATACATTTGTGAACTTGTGACTCCAGAAACTATCTTCTCACCAGCAAACTGGTTGGTTCACTATGTGAGGGTGCTGTTCATGAGCCTGAGTTTGTTGTGGCTCAGACTGATCAAGTCCTTTGGATGAAAGTTGAAATGTTTCAACACAAAGAAACCATCCAGAGGACCTGACTGAACTTTGCTGGGTTAAAAAAAAAACTTGTTCAAAGCCATTAAGACACTGGCTGTCAAAGTATGGTTTATTGTTGATCATTGTTAAATATTTTGAAAATTCTTGTCCCCCACCTCTCAGGCCTCTCTCTTAGGCCTTTCAGCCTATTACACACCACCTGCCTTCCATTAGTAATCAGCTCACCTGTTATCATTTTTGAATACATACACGTACTCCATGTTTTTTTTTTTTTTTCTGTTTTTTTTCCACATCCTCTGTTTAAATCTATGTAGCTTGCTGGTTTGACAGTTTCTCTGATTACTGTTTTGATATTGAAGAGTTCTGCTGAACCTGCTTCCTACATGTGATTGGTGGTGATGGGAATTACAGCCTTCTTCTAGGATCTGGATCATTTGGCTTAGCTCACCAATACAGAGATCTTCTAGTCCACATCTCTTCACTTGGTGCTACAAGTACTTGTCCTACTTGTGAGATCAGCTCAAAAAACATTAGTCCCAACACCAGAATTTAGGTGATTCCAACTACAATCCAACCATTATTCACGACACCAACACATTCAGGTCTCATGACTGCTATCCCTTCATAATTTTGTCAGAGGTGTCTTCTACCCATTTCACGAGCACTAGAGCTGTATTTTAGCATCTCCACAGGAGATTTCCTCTGACAGGAAAAAATGTTCAGGTCTAAAAGCCACACTGATGATTACCAGTTATTGAAAAAGTCAAGTCAAGTCAATTTTATTTATAAAGCACATTTAAAACAGCAGCTGTTACCAAAGTGCTTAGCAATAAGGTCAAAGCAGTAATTAAAGAAAAAATAATAAGATGTAATTCAAAGCATAAAAATGAAACAAAAGCACAAAAACAATGAGAATCAATGAAATACTAAATCAAATCACGATGTGTTAAACATCAGAGAAAACAGGTGTGTTTTGGAGAGATTTAAAAACAGGGAGTGAAGTGGCTTGTCTAATGTTGAGAGGCAAGATTGTTCCAAAGTTTAGGGCCCATGACTGAAAAAGTCTGATCTCCTCTGAGCTTCAACCTGGTTTCTGGTATGACCAAAAGCAGCTGGTCTGATGATCTCAGCACCCAAGAAGGAACATTTGGTTGAAGTAGGTCGGAGAGGTATGATGGCGCAAGGCCATTAATGCACTTAAAGGTCAACAAGAGAATTTAAAAACAAATTCTGACATGTAGAGGGAGCCAGTGAAGAGAGGACAAAACTCGTAAAACATGCTCAAATCTACGAGTTCTTGTTAAAAGCTGAGCTGCAGCATTTTGGACGAGCTGGAGACATGAAAGGGAAACTTTACAACCCAACATAAAGAGTGTTACAGTATAGTCTAACCAGATTGTAACAAATGTATGTACCAATCTTTTTCAAGGTCAGATCTGGTCAACACTAACTTAAGCTTAGCTATCTGCCATGACTGGAAGAAGGTTTTTTTTTTTTTTTTTTTTTTTTTGTATAAACAGAGTTAATCAGTTTATTA
>JARVGS010000761.1:20903436-20913922 GCA_031762315.1 Hypsolebias antenori | reverse complement strand
GTGTCCCTCCTCGGAGTCTTCAACTAACAGTAGCAGAATTTCCACTTCCATCCTGTTTATCAATAGCACTGGGGGTGTTCGTTATTAACCTTGGCCTTGACTGGTCTGGTAGATGAAATCACGTATTAGTTTTGGCAAAAGTGTTACACGCCAGATGCCCTTCCTGACACAACCCTCACCATTTACCTGGGCTTGGGACCAGCACAAGAGATACACTGGCTTGTTCTCCATAGTGGCTGGTTTCTATCAATTGCCCCCTTTTTCAGGGGTTGCAACAGCAAATGAAATCGCATGAAATATTTGGCAATTGTTTTACGCTGGATGCCCTCCCTGACACAACCTGGACTCAAACCCCCAACCTCAGGATTACAAGACCACGGCACTGACCACCAAGCTACCACAGCCCCACACTCTGTCCTTACAAACTGAGATGTTTGTAGGCTCATTTCATTTGAATTAATAAACTGCACATGAGTGTGAATGGTTGGTTGTCTCTGTGTGTCCCTGTGATGGACTTGTGACCTGTCCAGGGTATACCCTGCATCTAACACAGTGACTGTTAGACATGGGCACCAACTACCCCCAAGATCTGGAAAGGAAAAAGCTGGTAAAGATAACTGATGCCTGGATGTCTTCTTTTCCACAAGCCTTGAGCCTCTCACAGAACAATTGATGGTGACTGATTATGAATGGACAACAAACCTTTTTAGGAACTGAAAAACACCCCAAGCTGTTTTATCTTATTGTTGATATCTTATGACAAGAAAAATAATAAAGTCTGTGTGCCACAATTTGTTTGAAGCTTAAATGCTAGATGCAACGCATATCAGGCCTTGTTGATGTCACATATGTTTGTATAAAGAGGTATCAGCTTAATGGGCCCCATGTTATTGAGAAATAGCTAAAAAAAAATACCCATTATGACTTTAAATGAAGAGTTAAGAGGAAGGTATAGAGGTGAGGGAACACTAGAAAATTAGATTTGGATTTATTTTGGGAGCTAAAAAAGTTTTTTTGTTTGTTTTTGTGCAAAGAATCAAACTATTTTGCTTAACACTTCACTACTGTTTGCTTCATTTGTGTCTATACATGCTATATCAGGCCCATACAGAGATACAAAACCCCACTATAACAAAACTCTATACCATAATGACCTGTAAATATTTACTTCTATTAAAAAAAACCTGAAAACCCTCCATTTTAGTTTGTGTAAGATATTCGTTTATTCTTTTCAGCCAGCGCACAAGTGCCCTAGAAGGCAAAGCAAAGTGATATAGATAGATTTCTCATTGAGGTATCACCATCAATTGTTCTGTGAGAGCTGAAATGCCCACCTGAAGACAGATTGGTTTAGTTCACATCTTCTACTGTTAACAAGAAGCTTGAGGTGGTTTTTGCTCAATCTCGGACAATAAAGCTGCAGTGGATAAAGCTACAAGGCAGCTGATGACTGTAAAGTGATCCTAATTGTTTGATGATGGATGCAGGGAGGACACTTACTGAGGCTGACACTTGAGATAAGGCTTCGCATTCCTGTAGTCTACCTGCCACTGTGTCCACCCCGGGCAATGGTGCTGCTCCAGACAAAAAACAATGGAGATCGTCACAAAAACGTACCGATATGAAACTAAATCAAAATGTTGATTTTGAACTTACAGGAGATGTCAGGGACAGCTTGTTCAGGTGCGTGAGGCCTGTGCTCCTCCTCAGATCGGCTGTTTGATAGAGTGTCTCCCTGCAGCCTAGAAACAACACGTAACATGTACACAACATTGTACATACAAACAAGGAGCTGCATATGCTCGCTGAAAGTCAGACAAGAATAAGACAGGTACATCTTTGTCAGGCTGAGGGGAAGAGACAAAAAGGAAATGTTCAACAAGTTTCTAATCTCTTCTGCTGAATGTGGGCCAGTGACAAACAGGGAGGTCAGTTTGAGGACACCAGTGCAATCTTTCACAGTAAAGATTTAGCGGAAAATTATAGTAATAAATACAAAACAGTCATTTCTATTTCCTAAATGAACTAAAAGCAGTGGATGAGCGCACACCTCCACCTCCCTAGGGTCACTCACGCAATAAAATCTTGTGCACAGACAAAAATCCTTTAAAAAAATTCCTGGATCCAGATGGGGATCCAGATCACCACCAAAATTTAATAATTTGTTCTTTGTGAATACCTCAATATTTCATGAAATTTTCATAAAACCCATTCATAACTTTTTGAGTAATCTTGTGAACAGAGACAAACAGACGCTACCAAAAACAACCTGTGGTTACGCAGATGTCCCCCATCACTTAGGCACTGGAATAGTGAATGTTTGTAGTTTTCGAAATGAGTGTTTGTTTTTCGGGACTGGAATTGAAGAGGGAATGGAAGCAAACCTTATTTTTTCTGAAGCAAGATATTCTACTGGGTATGAGTTTCACTGTGGAGAAGACCAGAGGTGTGAGTGATGGATAGTGAGTGGAGGGGGTAATTTAACCCAACACCAGGCACAATGGCCGAGCCGACCAGTTGCCAATGGTGGCCTTGGCCACAATAGATTAATCTTCATCCACCACAATCATTTGAGGAAACTACTTTTAAGCAATATTCAAACCAGAAAGCATGGTTTCCTCAACTGGCCTGGGGAGGCCAGTTTATAGCCCACCACCCCCCCTCCCACCACCACCACCACCACTACCACACAGTGTGCTCACAGCATGTATTTCCAGTTCCCCTTATCGCTCCCGATGGGGGACAAAGACATATTGAAACTAACCATTTATTTAAAAATTGTAAATCATCTAACAAATGAGCTTTTGCGCCGGTCTTTTGCCGCATGCCATTTTCATGTCATCAGTGCAATCATTAGTTGAAGACAAAGAAAAGTAAACTATTTGTTTTTATGGTGCCACTACTTTCCCAGCCATAGAGTCTCCTGCTCTCTACCTCTACAATAACAGCAAATAACTTTTTCCAAGTGTATTTTATTTCTTTCCCTTTCTTCATACATCCATCTCTTTGTCTTTCTTTCTTTTAAATGATCTTTATAAAGCCATTAAATGTACCCAAGATGACTATCACAAGGCCTTTTCAGTCTGAACAAAAGCTGCTCCGTAGCCGCAGGTCTTGACTACCATCCCCTCGGTGCATTCCTGATATGAAGGCAGTTAATTTAATGAGAACTACAAGCCCGAGAAGGAGGGTAGCGCAGATTTATTCCCAGGACCTCAAGAATGTAAGATCTGCAGTGTGTCTGTGAACAGTGGGCCTTTTAAACGAACTGCTCAGGAGCATTAAAGAGGTGGATGCAACGTTGGTGCGACCACAACTAAAGCTGCAGCCACAACAGGCCTCACCGCCCTTTACCCCTGGAACAAACCAGCGCAAAGAGGCGCTGCATGGCAGCAACTGGTTCGGTCTTGTAGGCAGCCAGATGGACGGCACAGTACATGTGTTTCAGCTCACAGAAATTACTGGCCTCTGAGAGCTCATAGGTAGGAGGGGAAAAAAGGACTGAATGCTAATGTGTTTGCCTAAAGGGCGATGGGTACATGAGGAATGCCTGTCCAACTTGGGCCAGAGTGCAACACAGTGAAGGAACCCTTTCCTGTCTGTGGGAGACACAAACAACTTTTTGTGCTGCATAAAAAAACACAAATACGGTTGAACGTCCATCAATTTTACAAATGTTATCCTCAGATAAATAGTGTTATTAACTTACTTTTTATGTATATACATTGCTACATGCATACATCGCTATATACAATTTACATCGCTTTACAACCTAGCTGTTTTTGTTTCGTTTTTTAATACAGTTTTCTTTTATTTGTTCGTCTCAAGTTGTATGATTTCTTTCATGATTGTCTACTGTTGTCATCACTCTGTTGAAATCAGATCTCTCCCATAAATGAGTCCCTGAGGCTCAATGGGACTAACCTGTTTAAATAAAGGTTGAATTAATAAATATGAATGTTTCTGTTCAGTGCCCTGAGATGACTTCTGTTGAGACTTGGTGCTATATAAATAAACTAATATTTGGTGTGATGCTAGCTGAAAGCAATGCCCAAGATTTTCATTAACAATTTTCCCAGTTACAATTTGAAGCCAACTCTGTCTGTTAGCAAAACATTGCATTAACTTGATAGGCAGGTTTTAATGAAACTTTCAGGAAGTATTAATTGGATACACATCTATAACAGATTAACTTTTGGAACCAGACTTGTTTCAGCATGAAAGATGAAACACTTCAGTGATAAAACTTCTGCACACATCAGAGCAGTTCATTGCGATAACAAATGGTAATTGGATTGTACTTATATGGCACCTTTGTATACTGTCAAGATGCTCAAAGCACTTTTCTACACAAGCTGTGCCCTCATTTACCCATTCATACAGCACTCTACTATATCTATACAAAGACTAATGAGCACTTTATCACATTCATACACCGATGGGACACACATCGGAGGTAATGAGGGGTTCAGTGTCTTGTCCAGGGACAATTCGGCATGTGATTGCTGGTGGAATCGAACCCCCAACTCTTGCATTGGAGGACGTATGTTCTAATCACTCAGCCACAGCCGCCCCAAGTGACTGCAGGATTGTCATTCCAGATAACTGTTTCTGGTTTAGGCCTCACACACTGTTCAAGTGCTATCTACAACAGGTAAGACAATAATTGTTAAAATCCTTAAAATTGAAATATTTTGCATCCAATCCACTGCATTTCATCAAGTGCTGTGATTTACAGGTGCCTCATCTAAGTTTCAGATCTCATGGTTAAGCGCAGTCATTATACAAACACTGGTAGGTTTTCTGAGAGGCAAATTGAAGATTTACATATTTCTGGGTCATGTTTAGATTTTCTAGAAAATGTATTTAAAACAGAGATGACGCATACAGTTTCCCAAACTGCTTTGTTCACCATTTAACTTGTAAGAACCTCCAAGCTTCTTTTGCAGCTTACTGATCCCTTGTAGCACCTAAATATAACTAAATTGGGTTTCAGGTTGTAGAGAGCAAAAGTATTTCTGACATTTCAGAGACAAAAAAAATCATCATAAGAGCCAAAAACAACTCCTGATTAGAGATGCTGCTTCACTCTGCCACTCCTGGAACGAGGGTATAAACAGTTTTCTTAGAAACATCGGGTAAATAAACTGTCAACAAAAGGAATCCCGCGATACCGTGCATCCTTCAGCATCATCCCCCAGCCCATGTATGGACCAACACTGATAAGCTGCAGGAATGAAAGAAGAAACAAACCCCAAACAGTAGAGGTTGTAAAAGAGCATGCCTGGCGTCTGATGAAGATACCAGTGTATCTCCGACTGGCATCAAGAAAGAACGTTGCCCATACCTGCCTGTCAAATCCCATAGAAATATAAGCTGATGCTGGATTATGAATTTAAGCAGAAAACATGTCAGAGGGAAGTGATAAAATACAAAAATGGGGATAACAAAAATGTTTATCCATGGAAGAATCATGATAACATTGTGGACCTTACGTTAATCTTTGCTACATTTGATTTTAGTGAAGACAGAGTGGAGAATATGTGCCCATAAACTGACGTTTAGTTATAATTTAACGCACGCATGCAAACGGAGTGTCAGACAGAAGAAGATGAAATCATTTACCTGGCACACCTAGAACAGATGTTGAGTGTAACTTTGGCCTGCGGTTCCGGCTGATAGGAGCTGCGTCCCTGGCTGAACTTGCAGCCGGATGGAGCCAGCCTCGTCACACCCTCCATCCGCAGGTCATCTAGGTCCTCTGAGGGCGCAGCACATGGAGACAGGACAGCAAAACAAACCAAGAGACTGAACGAACAGCTGTTATTTATACATCAATGTATGACTTGATATTATATTAACAAGTCAAGCTGTTCCATTTGGGTTGAGAATGTAGAAAAAAGAAAACTTGAAGTACACTAATATGATCAGACGATATCGACTTAACTTGTAACAGCTAAATACGACCAAAGAGAATTCGTTTGTCTCAAGCTAACAAATTTAAAAAAGCCTCGTCAGTTGAGAGTACAGGGTCATCCTCAGGACAGACTCACATCGCATGCAGCGCTGTGCGTGCCTGCCTTTCTGCGTGCCTCGTTATTTAAAACCAACACTGATACTGTTTTTTCTTTGTGCTCATATTGCCCCTGGTTTGAAGGAGAGAGAAAAGGGGTCTCGCACCTTGCAAGAGGAGAATGCATGACTAATCACCTGGATTAGATTGAATGACACTTACTCATGAGAACTTTCCTCCCTCCATCCATCAGGGTGGCACAGACCCAAAAGCAAAGTCAGACGAGAGGAAGTAAGTCTGAAGATACGGCTGCTCGACATGACGCTTCAGAGTGGTTTGTGAGTTTTATCATGATACTGTCAAACTAAAAACCAGCTGCTTTTAAAAACTGTCAGCTTGAAGCATGAGGAAAAGAACACATATTATAAATCGTTCACATTCATATAAGTTGCAGTTACAACACAACAATGTGCCATAAGCTCTTGGTCTTTTAATTGGTGGAATCACACAAACAAATGAACATATGTGCATGGGAGCACTGACCCAGTTAGAAACAAAATCTTTGATGTTGGGATCCAGTCACGGACACAGAATTTGACTGTGCAAACTGCATGTTGGTGCAGTTGCTTTGCACTAGCACCAAGAAGGTTGTAGGTCTGATACCCCGCTGTGGGTTTTTCTGTGTGGAGTTTCCATGTTCTCCCTGTGCATGTGTGGATTTTCTCTGGGTGTTTTGGTTTCCTCTCCCACAGACTAAATAAAGGAGATACAGGTTAGGTTAAATGGTGACACTAAAATGTCATCAACAGAAATGTTACGTAACAATCTGTCGTTGGAAAATTACCCATCTTCGATTATTAGCAGGTCTATTGTGTCTGTGCAGGTTTATATTGCTTTAGTCAGAGCAACTCAGATGCTTTCTAAAAGTTTGGAAACTTCTTAGCAGTTTGCATTTTGACACTGGAGGCAACTCCTGTAAATGCCACCAGAGAAAAGGGTTGCAGTGTTTCAGAAGGACAGATAAAGTACATTCCTGTTACCCCCTTTTAGCAATATTAAATGTCCCATTCATCACGAAATGCACTGGAGTGGAGAGGGCAGACCAGTAACTTGGGCATTTTTCTGGTCGTGGGAAGTGCTGCATTCAATGCCTTTCCCCGTTCCTATTTTCTTCCACCTCTTCTTCCCTTAGCTGTTAGCCCTTTTTTTTAAGCAGCTAGCTCATGTGGCATTGCCAAATTATCTTTGGGTCATAGCCTGCAATGCAAATTATTACTTGACAATTGGAAGCATTCACTTGCGAGACTGCAGCTTTCATTGGACGCTAAAAAAAATAACATGAATTGGCCCTGACCCTAACAAAGAACGTAACCTCCGAGTGCAGCTGCTTGTCAGCTCAACTTCGTCTTTGCGCTTTCAGCTCGTTTTCTTCTGCTTTGGACAACGTGATAGAATTTGGCTGAGCCACAGGAGGATTGAAATAACCTCACGCATGAAAAGGTCAGTGAGGTAAACATACATGTAGGCATTTACTCAGAGTGCATCTCGTATAAAAATTAGAGTAACATACCTGAAAAGAATGAAAAACAAGAAAAAAGTTAGCATTTTAATGAGCTCCACTGTTAATGCAAGATAAATTATACTTAGAGCTGATTTTTAGTTTTCTTGTGATCAAAATAAAAGAAAAGTAAGTTGCTGCAGTCAATATTTAGAGATAAAGAGAATATTACAAGCGTGTATACTCAGGACAATGAACAATTAATATCTTACATGTTGCAGATATCTTAAGCAACCCCAGTTCAGATTTTTAAAATTCAGACTGATTCTTACATTGCTGTTTTTTTCTTCTTTATTTTTTTTTTATGCTATTTTTAACTGCAAGCTCAAGTAGCAGCTGTTCTTCTGGTGATACCTGCGCTACTTATTGGAATTTCACAGAATAATTTGTATTGCAAAATTTGTAGCCATGAAAATTTTATAAAATTGTGTTTACATAAATCACTATGAAATCTTTGTGACAGAAACTGTTTTAAAACCCAGTTTACATGGGCTTTGGCCCAGTGTCTGTAGCCTTAACAATCTGATGAGAATTACGTTTGTTCAAACTGAGGTTGTGTAAATGACTATCTCCAACATGTAATATAATAATGGTTTATAAACTTTTTATAGAAGGAATTTTCTATGGAGGAGTCTGGAAGGGCAGCTGCTGTGGTCCTTGTTATCATCAGTTATGTTGACAGGACCTGCTAACAAGACCATAATGCTAACCAAACCACTAACGGTGCCAATGGGACCAGGTTTTTATTTTATTTTTTATTTTATTAAGTTTTTATCAACATTACAAACATGTGTCTACCAGGGGTATATTAACAGGTACAAAGGTAGGAGTATTCAAGTATAGAAAAAGAACAAGATAATTTAAAAAATGTACAAAATATTAAAAAGTATTAAAAGACAATCTATTTACAAGTTATATAGATAAATTCACATCAAGTTTTTCTAAAACTGAGATGGTTTTCATTGCCTTTTTGTTTTCAAGTCCTTTAATTGTGCTGCTGGATATGTAAGTTCCTTGCTGAAGTGGGTTCTGCTTGGCTTGGACTTTCCATTTTTCTTGTGAATGTGAAAATTTCCCAGGAGAAGTAGAAGTTGGGTGAAGTAAATCAAGTCTTTATCCATATCCTTCTCGTCGAAGCGTAATGTCTTTCTCTGTAAGTTGAATTATTTGTCCAGTTTTCTGTCGTATGAGTTGTTGAACATCCGTCCAGAATGTCTTTGTATGTTTACATTGATAGAATAAATGAGAAATTGTTTCCATGTATAGTTCACAAAATGTACAAGAATAGTCAATATCAAGTTTAAATCTTTCCAGTTTTTTTATTTTTTAATACATTATGATTAATTTTATATGAACCCTCTTTAACTATTTGTTATGCAAAAATATCCCCCATTTAATCAAACTTGTTTCCAATTAATTTCTCCGACTGTAGAGGACCAAAAAAATCTACGAGATGGTAAAGTAATCGTGTGCAGACATGTTCATATACATTTGTTGGAACATGTTTTTTTAATGATCTCCATTCACATACTACATTCGGAACAATGGGAATATTCTGTCTAAGAATAAGTCGCTTTACTATAAAAACTGGATGGATAATGGAATTATGCTTGTCCAACAGCTGTTAAATGATAATGGTACCATTTCGTTATACAATGAATTTCTGACCAGATTTAACATACCTGCAACACCTAAAGAGTATGCTGTAGTTTTTGATGCTCAGTCAGACTCCATGATGAAGCTCTTCCAAGGAACTAAATCTGATCATTTACTGTACAGTATCTAGAGACCAACGTAGAAGCCAGTGGGACCATGTTGAGAACCCTCACTGCTAACGGTATCAGGCTGCTAAGATAACCCCACTCTGCCAATTGGACCATGCTGCTGTAGATGCATTTCTTTTTCACTTTTGGCGCTTTGCTTTTGTACTTTTGCTGCCTGCTTTGGTATAGCTGAGCCAAACTTATGAGAATGGTGCTGTTGTTCGGTGTATTGTTTTGCACTATTAGTGACTAGCATGTATCTTCGTTCTTTTTGCGTACCGTTGCACATTCGTTTAGCGTCTATCTTAGTTTATCTCTAAGTTCCTTATTTACTGTTACTTTTTACACTTTATATTTTTGCTATTGTTAAATGTAACTGGGACCCTGTGCTCAAATTTTCATTCCACCTCATGTACCACGTGTGTTGGAATGACAATAAAGAACCTTGACTTGGCTTGAACTCCACAACAACAAATCCAAATCTAGAGTACATTTGAACTTTGCTCCATTCATCCCGGGCTTAAAGAGAAACACGTTTATCTCCTTCAGATTTGATCTCTTTCACAGGAACATCTGGGTAAACTTCTTTCTGTGGGAGTTCCAGTGTTTTTCCTTCTCACATTTCCTACACCAGAGGGTGCTATCAGAATCACACCTAGACCTATTGGAGCTAATTATCTTTTGGAGTATAAACATCAGCGGATGACACCAACCCGACTCCACTGTCTGCCTCATGGTAGTGTAATCTTGGCCTGATTCATTACCTCTTGTGATTTATTAATCTAACCTCGTCTTCATGCTCTGGCTCTGGCTCCTGTGCTCCACCTGCATCCTGGATCTCCTGGCTCCTTCACTAGAATCTCCTCGTGCTCTTTACAAGCTGTTCCTCACCTTCCACCACTCGTCCTTGTACAAACCTTCCTGGAACCATTTGGACTACTCACCTCTGCATCACACACCTAAACTACAAAATTAAGGATCTTAACTGGACATTATACTCTTCCTGAGATCCACCGAACACCTAATAGCTCTACTGCTTTTTGCCCAGGGTTCCAGTCCATCCCTGCTGAGTCTCTGCATCGTTTCATGCTTTCACCATTTGTAGGTAAACACTGATAACTGTCACTGGTTCTTGGATATTTCCTAAAAAAA
>JARVGS010000761.1:20874829-20885752 GCA_031762315.1 Hypsolebias antenori | reverse complement strand
AATTAGTCTCTGCATTTAACCCATCCACCACCAGGTGGTGCAGTGGGCAGCTATTCAAAGCACCTGGGGGGCAATTTGGGGATGAGGTGTGCTGCCCAGAGACACCACAAGATATGCAGTGACCGGGGATCGAACCTGGGACTGTTTGTTTTCAGTATTTTAGATTATTGTATTGGTGGTTTTATAGGTGTCAACAACAACAACAACTATTATTATTATTATTATTATAAATTTATCAGGCAGCTACAGCTCATCCAAAATGATGCCACCAGAATCTTGGCCTAAACTAGGAAAACTGAACAAATCACATCAGTGCTTAAATCACTAGACTGGCTCCCTGTTTGTGAAAAGTGGATAAATTTTAAAATCTAGTCTATGAGTCAACTGCTGGACATGGGCACTGTCGACACCCGTGACCCAAAAATGGAAGAAGCGGGTAAAAAAAAATAAATAAATAAGGGACGGATAGTCTATGAGTCATTATTGTGGACCTGAATTAATCTCAGTTACTTGCCAAACATGAACAATCAAGACTGATCCAGTCTTTGGGGACATATTATTTACTCAATATTACGAGGTCCAGAATAAAACAAGGAGCAGTATTTAGTTTTGATGCTCCTAAACTGGAACCGACTAGACAACCTGCAATGTGTAGAAACTGCTGTTTCCTTAAAATCAGGACTGAACGCTGTGTTGTTTACTTTATTAATTTATAATTATTTACTTACTCTTAATTATTTGCTTGATTAAAACTTAATTTAGTTTTTTTGCATTTTGTTATGAGGACAAACTGCAAATTTCCTTATTCCAGTGCATTTCCTTGTAGCCTATCTATAAAGCACTTACGAGTTGTAAAAAAAATCATGCCTTGCTTCATAAGCTCTAGATACAGAAATTCTGAATAGCCTATTTGTTTCTTTGAAACCGTTTTACTCACACATTTTAATCTCCACACAGTAGTTGCAGTCGCTGCAGAGTAAAGCCAACTAGTGCACCTTTTCTGCCTCCTAGGGGAAATTTGGCCACATGTGTTCACAGTTCACTGTGACTCCCTCTTTCAGATAATCATGACTGATCACACAGCCAGACCACAGGGTGTTTTCACTTCTCACCAGATCATGCTTGCTGGAGGTTTGTGTGATGTGGATTTGTGTAAAACAGTAATTAGCTCAACAAGGAACCAATCAGCAAGTATTATTAGCAAAGCCAATGATTATGGAACAAGCGAATTGACTCTGGAGTGAACATACTGATTTAATATAACACAAAAACAAAAAACTATAAAACCAATATATGTGTTTATTTAGCTAAATTTTAAATGCACTTAGACGCACCATTAAATTTACTCATTGCATGTGACCATGCAATAAATGTACTGCTGTCTTTTAGCCACTTGAGGTCACCCTAAGCAAATGATTGAAATAAGAAAAAAGTCTACCATTGTATTGTCTTGTAATGAAGTAGATGAAACATTGCATGAGTCAGGATCTTCATTCATCCCTTTGCTTATTTTATTCTGTATGAGGTCATGGAGGGCTACACATTTTCTCAGAATATGATGAGAACACCCTGGATGGGTTGACAGACTGAGGGATGGGGCGGCATATGGAGGCAACTCATGCTAACATTCTCACCTATAGAGAATTTGGAATTACAAGTTTCCCAAAATGTGTGTGTGTTAACCAATAAAATACTTAAACAGGAGGTACAACAATGTATATACAGTCAATTTAATAAATAACTTAAAGTTTGTAAAGCATTTTGGTGTCCCCTGAGCATCTGAGCAAAAGCTGTTTTTTATTTTTTTTTATTTTTATTATTATTATTATTATTTTTTTTTTTTTTTTTTTAAGAAAGTGGCTCGTTTAGTTCAACTTTCCAAGTTGGCATGTTGAAGTGTGAAGTTACAAAACCCCACACTGAGCCTAAGTGTGTCCCTCGGGTTTAAGTTGGATTTAACAAACAAATAAAACAAGCTGGTTTAAAAAAAAATGCACTGTAATCCCTTCCAAGAAACCATCAGAATCTAGATCTGGGCCAAAATCTGATTTCTGAACAAAACATTCAAGAGTTTTTCCCCCATTCCCCTGAAACCCCATCTGTCAGTACTATCCATTAAAAATTCTTCAGCAGAGGGATAATCAACACAGAGCAGCTTCTCTGGGATAGCATCGTGACCTGACCCTGACAGAGAATCAGAACGTACCTTGCTGCATTGTTTCAGTTGAATTACAGCCTTGGACGGTAAAGTCAAGGCCACAGGGGGAAAAAAAAAAAAAAAAAAAACATGAGTTGTAGAGATGATTGAGGAGAGCCATCACAAACCACCAACATCCTGCTTTATAGCTGTATCTTTCACTATTATGTACCTCTGCCTTGGGTCAGGACTATATGATCCTGATGAAGATGAAAGACCTTGGTGTTTTGTCTTATCACAGCAGCTTTTACTTAAAGCTGTAGGACAGATAATAACCTAGACATTTTTTTTTGTCTGTGAGATGTATGTGGCCAATAAAAAGACTCGAAATGTCCCGGGGTTCAATGTTGGATCAAGGTTAATCGCCCATGTGGGTTTCATACAAGATTATACTGGACTAAGGTGTGCCCCATGCACATTTCCGTTTTTATTTATCAAAACCTATCATGATCCGTTGGTTTGTTGAACCCAAAGTGCACATAGACAAGGAACTCAAAAGTAAAGTAAGAATAATATTTGGTAATAAGAAGCCAAAGGGCTGACGTGGCAGCAAAACTTACATTAATCGAGGAAACACGGTGGGAGACAGAACATGACACCTTAGACAGGACGATCCACGGAAAGATATGAACGGACACAGAACTTGTAGGGACACTAACAAGAGAAAATGATGAACACCTGGGGTGACTGGGATGGAGGACAAGTGCGACAGGAGCTGGATACATCAGAATCAGAATAAGCTTTATTATCATTGCACTGAGATACAACGAGAATATGTCCGTACAGTCGTCCGAAAGATGGGCAGAGTGCACAAAGCTGCTGCTATAAAGCGCGGCCTTCTTATCATTTTCAAAATACATTTTTTTAGATAGAAAAAGGGACAAAGCCCTAACAGGACACAATTTAAGACATTAAAAACTCTGCCAGCAAGCACATTTATGAACACGTTATTTATGCATTTGACGGAGAGGCGGTCCATGGAGCACTAACAGATAGTCCATTGTCCTGATAAGATGAGATGATGGTCAGCCGGCACAGTTCTGATAATCCTCCACAGAAGTGTGTGGGTGTGGGTGGGGGTATTGCGATAGACGAAGCTTTTCCTTAGATTACACATTTCCCAGGAAAAACTATGTCGGCCTGTTCGAGGCCAACCAGGAGTCCAATTCAGAACCACAATTGTAGATTTATTCAGGCAGACTATTTTTCCGTCAGCCTTGAGTCTGGATAACTTCCAAGGTCCAAAATGGTCAGATTAGGGTGCATGCCGCTGGTCCGTGCTTACGAGCCTCTTTAAGGTTGTTTTCATGCTGATGAGTCCCAAAGCCCCAGGTGGCCTGCGATTCAAATCACTTCCATATGGTTTAGCTCGTAAATCAGCTGATTTTGAGTCCTCAAAGCACGAACCAAACCTTCACAAAGGCAGCAGCCTGACGAGGACCAAATTGGCTGTGGTCGTCCTCTTTGTATGTTGATAAACCAGGATCCAGACTATTCCAAAAACAGAAAACCTGTTATCATAACTCCAATTGTATGCAATTTCTGCATCCTTGATCGACAGCAGAGAAAGACACATCACCCCCAGAGATATATCCAGCTGCATGTGTGTCGTCCGAGCAGATGAGGGTTCTCCAGGACACTGTCGCTTTGTTGAAAAGATTGGCGTTTGCGTCACAAATCCACGTGAGGAAGGAAACACTGAGGAAGGCGGGACAGATGCCACAAACAAAACACAGATCCTCTCAAAACCAAATGGATCCTGTTTGTGTTGCACCTTTAAATGCTCATGTGCCTTCGATCCAGCTGGCACCTCATATGGAGCCGACTCCGGTTACAGACCCAATCTATGAGTGATAACTGTGATGTCAGCCATCATTCAAGACATAAAACTCTTAGTTCTGAATATCTTTGGATACATTTAACCTACCTGCTAAACTCTGTGTGCATTATTCAATATCTGCATTATTCACTATTATATTTTACCTACTGAATAAATAGTTAAAAAGGAGAAACATGATTAGAATATTTGAACAATTTGAGTTTGATATGGTACCAAAATTTTATGAATTAGTTTATTTTTCTTACAAAAGTGTTTCATTTTACAAAATGATATGGGGTGTTCTGATAACTGGGTGTGATTGTGCCAATTGTGACAAAATGGGGCTCTGTTTTTAAAATTGTGCATAAGAGATCATAAAAAGAAAATCTGTATTGGAAAATTAAAACAAGAAATGCACAGTCCTATTAAATATGCTGGAGAAGCATAAAAACTATTCAAGCTGTGTACTGATACTGGGGTATCATAAAATACAGAGTTGAGTTTAGATTTATTTCTTCAAAATAGCTTAATTGTTTAGACTGAATTACAAAATTGTGATGAACTAAATACAAGTTGCATAAAGTCTTAAAAGTAGTAGTGGTGCAGAACCTGTATGATTAGTTAGCTCAACAACACAAAAACACTGTTCACTTGTTTGTTTAAATTCTTGTCAATTTCAGCTAAATGTAAACATCTATTTGACGTCTACGAGAACATTTGGACGCTATAAAATGTTCCCTTTTAGATGTTAGCTCGATTTAAGCCTAAATGCTTATGACCCATTCCAATTTGTTTTATTCCAAAAGTTCTTACTAGACAGAAAATATGCTCTTTTGGGGATAGCGGCCCATTTGGTACCCACTGACCCAAACATTGCTAATATCAGACAGTATCTTCAGGCCCAAATGGATTTTAGAGGAAATCCCATTTCCATTCAGGATTTCTTCCAAAATATAGAACCAATTTTACAGCTCAGGTATTCACAAACACCCATATTGGATCAGAAGATCACTGTAATGTAGAAGAAAACAAAAAATCAAATACGCTACACTGTTACACTATGAATAAATAACTCAACACACACAATCATTCAAACCTAATAAGAGTAAAGAACTTACTTTATGTTTTTAAGTGTCTTTAAAAGCTTTAATCCACACCTTCATATTTACTTACCACATTTTTCAGACTATAAGGCGCACTTAAAATTCTTAAATTTTCTCCAAAAAAATCGACAGTGAGCCTTATGTATTAATTCTGGTTGTGCTAATTGAACTCAAACTGATTTTATGTGGTTATTGTGAATGAGTTGAATAAAGTTTGACTTATCTGTCTGTTTTGTTTCACTTAATGCACCTTATAGTCCAAAAAATATGGTATGGATCTGTAAATGATGAAAACAAGACGTAGAAATGCTTTGACGATCTGAACATTTACAGCAGCTATAATGTGGAACCTGGAGGCCTTTTACTGCCACACATCAACGCGAGCTTCTGTATCAACCTGGAAAAAAGGATCCGGCTAACAAGCAGGAAAGCTGTGCAGAAGTGCAGAGAGCAAAGGCGTACGTAGATCACATGTCAGCACAGAGCAAAAGACTGCGTGATCAACACTGAGGCATTGTAACTGGAGCTAAAAGAGCTCCCTGTGAGTTGATATTCACCCAAAGTAATGCTGCACGGCAGCCATTTATTAACCAAACCCAGAATCTGTTTGTATAAAAGCTGAATTTTCTCCAGCAGCCATTAGTTGTTCCTTAAATTGAATGTTGTGCCACCTGCTGCTGGTGTATATGTATGCACAGCGTGCGACTTCAAGCTGCTTTTATTAAGATAGTCACCCCTGCTGATGAGGATTACTAATTCAAAGAGACAAAACTGAGTAAGACGTGACAGAAATGAAAGAAGCGTTCCAGCACATTAAGTATTTTCAGGCACCAGATTTAGTCTGGCAGGAGGCGTTACTTCCTGTGTTCCTGGTCATAATAAATACAGCGGTTTTTAGAAGTCAAGGTCCAGAACCACTAAAGTTTAATTTAATGTCATAGTATTGTTTCGGTTTGAATCAAGCAAAGAAATGATCACTTGTCTTTCATGGCTACCGTATTTTTCAGACTATAAGGCGCATTAAGTGAAACAAAACAGTCAGATAAGTCAAACTTTACTCAACTCATTCACAATAATCACATAAAATTGGTTCGAGGTCAGTAAGCACAACCAGAATGAATACATAAGGCACACTGTCAATTTTTTCTTACTTTTTTTTTTTTTTTAGAAAATTAAAGGATTTTAAGTGTGCCTTATAGTCTGAAAAATACGGTAAATGCAATAACAACGATTACGTTAGACGTTTGAAAAGTTTCCGGTAGCATTAAGCCATGCAATAATGCTGTTTTAAAACAAATGTTTGAAACAATAGATAAGAATTATCATCTTTATCTGTAAAATAAAAAGCTAATTACCTACTTAACGTCAACTTGTCCGACTACAACTGCCCCTTCATAAATTGGAGACAAACGAAAAGACCTAATATTATTCACACATACATTTTTACTGGAGTAATATAATCAAAAGTCTGGTATTATTACTACATTTTTATGTCTTTATTTATGTGTTAACTTGCTCATTAATTTTCTTCTTATCTGAACATTAAAATCAAAACGTAGATTATAAAAACATTCTAAATCTCATCTCCACTCATAAAATATATCCACTGGGCTACTTCTTGGTTCTCTTGTGGACAGAGCAAATAGTGCGCGACGACCAGACAATGAATTTACAGGAACTTACAACTGATTTTATTTTAAAATGACTAAAAAGTGAAATAAATCGCGCAAACAGCTCTCACTGTGTATCATTTCAATTCTCTGTGTCTGTTTGTCAGCAGTTTAGCGTTGTGAGATTACCCAGAAGCTCCATGGCGTCGTCCTCATCCTCGCTCTCCTCCTCCAGGACTGAGGGGACGGGGCTGTTGACCGATTCAAACGAGTCCTGGGACAACATGGCAGCCAGGAGCTTTTTGTGACGCTGCTGCTGCTCCTTCAGCCCTTTGCTCCTCGTCTCCATCTTCAGGCTGAGGAGTGAAAATCAAAACTCAGAAAAACCTGGACTGCTCACTACCTAAATAACATGTAAAGTATTACTGTCCAGCTCTGTAGCATGCTTAAAACACAAACAAGTTTGCCTCTAACAATCATACCCTGCAGTCACCCATGCATGGATCAGTGCGGTGGAAAGAGCTGGGATAAAACACCGTGCAGCCAATTGCAGCATTGCGTGGTTGAAGTACACCTTTCTGTGAAAGATGAGTTTGGGCGATTGCTGCAACGAGCAAATGAGCCATGTTTGGACTCCTGACCACAAAATAACAGGAACTGAGAGCATGTTACTTTAATTAACTTTAACTGGTGATATGCGACTTTTCTATGCTGCTGCTCTCATGCTGCTTTATTCATTCATACCCATCTGCTCATCACAACGCATGTTCAGCTGTTTAATACTGTGTTATTTTACATTATTAGTGTTTAGCACATATCTTGGACTTTTTAGTGCATTGTTAAGCATATAGCTTAGATCCTTGTATAAAGTCTCTTTTCTACTTTATATTTTTGCTATTTGTGTGTGTCTGGGACCTTGAGTGCACAGTTTTGTCCCACCTCATGTCCCACCTGATGCAAATGACAATAAAGAACCTTGAACTTGTTAGCGTTAAAAGAGAAGCTGCTGAAAGTGTATGTTTTAGTCATCAGTTCAAAACAGACAAACACAAGAAAAACGATTAAATTAATGAAACATCAAAGACAGAAATCCAAAAAGATTGTTTTTTATTTGCTTTCAGTGTCCTTTGAGTCATAATGAACAGGGAGCGTCATCAAAACTGTTCTGCTTAGATTTAATTTACATCTAATGTTCAGACTCTACAGTTTATTGAATCATTCCAGTCTATACCACTATTTCTCACTCGCCATTTATAAAACTTAGTGTGTCATCCTGAAGACTGCAGCCACTGACATGTTTCACTTCTTGCTTAATTAATCTTCATTTGCATTTACTTTAAGATTGGTTTCACTTAAACAAATATTTTAAAAGCAGGATTGAATCCCTTATCTCTGACATAACCATTTAAAAAGGACTCGTTTGCATTGCCAACATGTTAAATAAATTAATTATTATGCTTCGTATGAAGGTGTGGACTGTAAGACCGGAGGAGTGATCATTTGATGCTAATCTGTGTTTGATGACTTCTGTTTGCAGCTAATAGGAAAGGGTCAAACATGATGGATGCAGGGTTTTAACATCCCCTCTGTGGGGGTTTTGTGCTCATTAGATTACTTAGTTTGATTCTACAAAAAACATTTTCAGAGCTGGATTTGCTTTTAATGGCAACATTAAAATCACCTTCATTTTTCTTTTAAACATGAGGGTGAATATTTACACACTGAGAATAAAATGATCAGTTAATGGAAATTTATTTTCTTCACTTTTTCCAAAGATAAAAAGTAACTCATATTGTTCTCTTAAGATGATGGAGCTTGTTAACGCAACATAAATTACATACAATTTAAGAATTCTGACTTAGAAAAGTTATATTTCTCATCAAATACTACAGTAACCAAAAAACTATTTTGAGTTCACAAATAAATAAAGGGTTGTTTCTTTATTAGAAATCAGGAAGTCCTTCTGGGGCTAAATCAAGTTGACAATGTCATGAATTAACACCCATCACTGATTTATTTTACACTGGGGGAGCTGGCTGTAACTGGAGATGAAAACACGTTCAGTAGCTCAGTTATTGCAGGACAACAGAACATTCACCATTAGAGCTGAAAAAAACTTAACAGCAGGTTTGTATCGTTTGTACCAAAGACAAAACTGAGCAGAATAAAGCAACAAGAACCAAACTTACATAGCACAAATTATTCATTAAAAAGATGAAAACTCTAGAAGCCAAAACACTGGCTTGGTCAGTAAAGCTTCACAACGGTCGACCTACTTAGAATCTGCGGGGGATTCCCAAAAAGATCCTGATGTGAGCATCTTCACAGAGAAAATATGAAAACCTTTAAAGAAATTATATTTTGAGTCTGAGTTCTGCCTCATAAGTACCGTAATTTCCAGACTATAAGCCACTACTTTTTCCCCCCACGCTTTGAACAACGACGCGGCTAATTTGTGGATTTTTACGGGCTAAGGAGCTTCATGCGACCAAAAATTTAGCCTCGTCACACCTGGGTGCTTACACAGCTTCCCAATACACGTCTCTTAATCACGTGAAACATGTGATCCCTGGGCCAGAACAAAGTATTTGCAGCCACTTGACATCAGTGTAAATCGTGCATTAATGTGACACTCCAAGCTTGGTGGGAGGCTTGGATGACTAGCAGCAAGAAATCATTTACCAAAGCTGGCCGTATGTAAAAATATTTTTTTTTTCAAGTCTGCCAGTGGACCGTGATAGGAGAGCGGTGTCAAAACATCCACTATCACCAGTAGGTTTTGAAAGGCTGGACTGCTGCATGATGAAAAGAAAAGCACAAGCTCAAGGGCTAATTTGCCACGAGACAAAAATGATGTTGAGAGAGACAATGAAAGAGAGACTGAGGACATGTGTGATGAAGTTTTTCTGAAGCTGAAGAAGATGACTTCAGTGGTTTTAGTACGCAGAAGGAAGATGAAAATGAAAATTGCAATCAATAACTTTGCCTGGTTGGCTACTATATATATCGCTCAGAAAAAAAACTTTACTATACAGTACGTATTTGTGTATGTTACCAGTACATATTTAATTAAAAGTTTTAAAATACTTTCTGTGTAAATATCTCCTGTTGCAACATGGACCCCTGCAGCTATGTACTTAAATTAAAAAAAAAATTAAATTCACTGGGCACGGCTTATATTCAGGTGCGCTCAATAGTCCAGAAATTATGGTTAAAAAAAAAACTTTATAGACATTGTCAGTCTTTCAGAGAGTTCATACTCATCTTTAGTCTTTAACAGAGTCGTTCATTCAGTAACTCAATACAAACTGTGCATGAGGTCTGCCTATGATTTATGGTTTTACATATTTCCCTTTTTAAAAATTCACACCCACACAGGCATACTCAATCATAAAAGTTCTCAGAGCTCTCCTTATTGCTCTTCTGTTACCTCTGTTCAGAGCTTTACTGAAACACTGACCTTCAAGATGACCTAATAATGCCTCAACGGCTGACTAATTCAAATTAAAACTGAATCGCTTTGCAAACTTCAAAAATTTTCCAAACAGCATGCCAAGCTTTTATAGTCAAAGCAAGGCTATATAATTTTTATTTTAAGGCTTTGAGTTTGGGTTGAGGCGGTTTTTGATCGCACCTTTGAAATGGGATTATCAGACACTTTCAGATGGGTGCTCCTCGGGCAGTCACACTCAGAAGTCCAACTTCTCTCCATTTTATTTTTTAGGAGCTACAAACAGCTTTGTAAAGTTTTCAACTTTACCCATTTATGACCACAGATTTGCAGGGACTAACCTGCGAGCTGGGCTGTTGTCTCGGCTCCAGCACACTTCGGTTTTGGCTCGAGGGACCGGAGGCTGCAGCATCTCAGCAGCCAGCGGGTCTGCGTCGTTTTCCTCACGACCGACCCACTCGCCCACCACTCGAGGGCGCAGGACTGAGTTATATCCCATAAAAGTCTAAAAAGTAAAAAAAAATAAAAATAAAAAAAAAACAATGAACATGTAAAACAAGATTCAAAGAATGTAAGATAACTAAAAATCTGCCTTTTTTTCTAAAAGAAGACAAAAAAGTTTTTGTTCACAAAGCTGCACATTTTTAAACAAAAAAGGTACATCAGCAATTTTTTATTTTTATTTATTTATTAAATATATGTAGTCCTCGAGTTACGCCCCCCCCCCCCCCCCCCCCCCCCCC